>LPNX011113706.1:471660-542339 GCA_001517045.1 Pseudotsuga menziesii | reverse complement strand
GTTAGGGGTTTATAGAGAGAGGGAATGAGATATGGGGTTAGGGTTTTATAGAGAGACAGAATGAGATATGGGGTTAGGGGTTTAGAGAGATAGAGCTAAATATTTGGGGTGTGAAGTTTAGAGAGAGAGAGAGAGAATGAGACATGGGGTTATGGGTTTAGAGAGCTAGAGCTAAGTATCTGGGGTGCGAAGTTTATAGAGAGAGAGAGAGGGAGAAATATGGAGAATGGGGGTAGGCATTTAGAGAGAGAGAGAGAGAGAAAGATAGAGATTGGGGGTTAAGGGTTTATATCGAGAGAGAGGGTTATTGTTTTATAGAGAGACAAAGAGAAATTGGAGGCTAGGGGTTTCAAGAGTGAGATATTACTAGGGGTTGGGGATGTACAGAGAGAGATGTAGAAAGACAAATATTGGGGGTTAGTGGTCTAGAGAGAGAGAGATCAATATTGGGGGTTAGGGGTTTATAGAGAGAGATTAATGGCTAGGGGTTGGAGAGAGTGAGACAATGGGGGTTATAGGTTTAGAGAGAGAGAGATATAGAGATTGGATGTTAGGGATTTAGATAGGGAGAAAGAGAGAAAGAGAGAGATAGAGAGATAAATTCGCATTGGTGTTTTAGAGAGAGAGAGAGATTGGGTTTAGGGTTTTAGATAGAGAGAGAGAGACATATTAGGGGTTAGGGGTTTATAGAGAGAGGGAATGAGATATGGGGTTAGGGTTTTATAGAGAGACAGAATGAGATATGGGGTTAGGGGTTTAGAGAGATAGAGCTAAATATTTGGGGAGTGAAGTTTAGAGAGAGAGAGAGAGAATGAGACATGGGGTTATGGGTTTAGAGAGCTAGAGCTAAGTATCTGGGGTGCGAAGTTTATAGAGAGAGAGGGAGGGAGAAATATGGAGAATGGGGGTAGGCATTTAGAGAGAGAGAGAGAGAGAAAGATAGAGATTGGGGGTTAAGGGTTTATATTGAGAGAGAGGGTTATTGTTTTATAGAGAGACAAAGAGAAATTGGAGGCTAGGGGTTTCAAGAGTGAGATATTACTAGGGGTTGGGGATGTACAGAGAGAGATGTAGAAAGAGAAATATTGGGGGTTAGTGGTCTAGAGAGAGAGAGATCAATATTGGGGGTTAGGGGTTTATAGAGAGAGATTAATGGCTAGGGGTTGGAGAGAGTGAGACAATGGGGGTTATAGGTTTAGAGAGACCATGGGATATTGGATAATAGAGTTTGAGAAAGAGAGAGAAATATTAGGGTTTAGAGGTGTTAGCACTCACATTTTTCCTTTGGTTGTAGAAGGGTAGTCCAAGTTAACCTTACAAACCAATATTTAGGAGAAAATATGGATTCTTTACTACCAAAGAGAAACAAAGGATAGATATAGAAACAAAGGCCTTAATAGATAAACACAAAATCCAGATATAGAAACAAGTTTTAATGATTATAATGGTTGAAACAAGTGGCTATCATTGGGCATGGAGTCATAATCACAAGTTATATGTCAATGAGAGTGCTTTTCAAAACAATATTTTCACAAAGGTAAGATAATCACTCTTTTACAGTCAATTTGTTGATTGTCTAGTGGTAAAGAAGAAAAATCAACAGTCCATTGACATGGGCATCAAAAAGATGAATCCAATATTAATTTAGGAGGAAAATGTTCGTGGATACTAGAAATCAAAGAACCAGAGCATAAAATTATGAATTTTGATTCAATATACACTTATCTAAGTATGAAAGGTAACGTAATGGAAAAATATAATAGGAAGCACATTCACAATAAGGAAATGAAGTACAAACTAGAAAAGAACAGTACGAGAATCTTTGATACAAAAAGTTTGCTTTGATCTACAAATTTATTTAACTTGAAAACTCTGTTACAAAATAGATCTCTCTTTCTGAAAAGCTTCAACCCTCATTACATTAAAAAATGGTTCTTTTATATGTCAAGATCTCTCTTTGAGTTGATAAATACCTACATTCTAAAAATAGGCATTTGTAACAGCCTTATTACATTTGTTAGTTAAATTCTAACAAACTAACCTTCTTAACTACTTGAAAAATCTATTATATTTATTCTAAATAATGTGTGTCTTCAATGTAGCTAAAGCCTTGAAATCATGGATAATTTTAGGGGCAAAATTTAGCCCACGGGATATTTTTAGGGGGTTTTCTCTAAAAAAAGATTCATCATTTTGCAATTTTCGAAGCCTTGTTTCACCCAATTTTAATGGGGTAAACTTTTTTCACCCTAAAAATATCCAATTTATTATATAAACTATCTAAAATACTTGGATATTAAAATATTTTTTGAAAAATATCGCCAAACATTTTATAGTTAGTGTTTTAAGAATTGGTAAGATTCACAAACATTTATACACGTTTAAATAAGTATGATTCCTTAAAATCATCCCTGCTTGAAATGGAATTCTTCATTGATGTAATTTGTATTTCATCTTTCCAAATTTTTCTATGGTCTTCCATTGATCTCCATATGGAAGCTCCAGACTTGCCATCTCCTTTTCCCATACTCTCAACTCCACATGATCGACATAAGAAATAGGTGGAAGTTGGGTACCAATTTTCTGAATATAGATGGAAGGAAATATAATTGATCTAAAAAAACATGTAGAAGAAGTCAAGAAAATAGAACAATATATACCAAGAAAACTCCAACAAAAGATAGAATTTTGTCAAAATCAAGAATTGAAGATTCTCTCTTTGACAGAAGATCTGGACAAAACAATTGCTTAGTTAAAGATAAATTCGAATGTTGAGAATAACATTGAAGAAAGTAAAATATCTACAGAAAAGGAAGAAAAGACTAGTAGTTATACACGTATTCTTCGAATATCCCATGATCAACAAGAATCAAGAGAAGGTACATCACAAACAAGATTCTCTTCTCGGGGATACCCTATGATGTTCTATGGATATTGTTACAAGTGAAGTAACTATGGTCACAAAGTCATCCATTGTAGAGATGATGAAAAAACCACGCCAAGAAGAAATCAAGATGGGTTTTTCATTTAGTGTTACAATTGTTATCATCATGATCATTTCACAAAACATTGTTGGATGTAGGGACCAATTAAATTTTGGATAAGAAACCAAGTTCAATCCAATGACATGAACAACCATTAGGCTACTAAAGTATGGAGAATAAACTTAGTAGATCAAAACATAAATGAAGAAAATATTGGGAAAAAACAAATACCATTTTGAAGAGTATGGACCAATGATATGAAGTCTATCAAGAATGTGTAAAAAGAGATATGTACCTGATTATCAGATTTGAGTATCGTATAGTAGTTGGTTTCAACAGTATCTGTGTGACACAATACAAGTCCATCAAAGTACCATTAGTTTTCAGTGATAAGAGAAGCATCATTTCCAAAATAGGTTCTTACTACCACTAATGTAAACATGAAGGAAAGTTGAAAATGAAGAGAAGTTGATGATAGTGGGAGCATGCCCTAAGGGGGAGAAGTATGGTCAAAAGATATTCTGTTTTCCATTAATTCCAAATGGGGTGAGAAGTTTTGTTGAAAGGGGGATATTTTTATAAAGAGGAGTTATGGTGTTTTCATCTTTGACAAAGGGGGAGATTATTGAATAATTTGTCATTGATGCCAACGGTGTCTGGTCATTGAATCCAATTGTTGAGTCCTTGGTGCCCCTTATGGAACCCCTAAGGGTTAGTGTTTAGTTTTTGGTTGTCTCTGTCAAAGGATCCATTTTGACCTTGTCCAAGCCCAATCTTGACTCCATTGGAGGACTTGGAACAATGCAAAAATCCTTGGTTACCCATTGACTTGGTCAAGTTCCCCTAAGTTGTATCTTGATCCCATTTGAATCCATTATTGAGTTGATCTTTTTTTATCTTTGGTTACTGGTAGTTGCATTTCTTGTTATGCTTGTACTTGTTTTGGTCTCTTGATTGGTTTTTGGATGGATAATGTGGCCCATGTGTGTAAGCCCCTTGATGTGTTGATGTTGGATCCCATTTCCTACATTTGATGGTCTTGAGGGTTTTGAGTTGTTATGGGCTCCTTGAGTCCAGAAGATTAGATCTTGATCCTATTGTATGTGGAGACTTGGGTCTTGAACCCACACATATGGTCATTTGATGGCCCTTAGTTGTTGTACGGTCATTGACATGTTGTAGATGTGTGATCATGCATATGAATCCCATAAGGTGTTGAAAACTAGTGGTTAGGTCTTTGTACCCCTATTTTTTGGGTGTTGGTACTCTTATGGTGATAAATATATATATAATGAAACCATTGGATATGTTTTTAATGATATGGAGACCTTGAATATGATGATGATATTCTTGAAAACATTTCCGTTCCCACTTGATTGGTGGTGTTTGGATCCTTCATACCCTTGATCTGATGAATATATGGTGGATACCTCCTCCTTGGTGATGTGAATTATGTGGATTTGAATACCATAAAATCCCTCATGCATTTGATGATGTCCATTAAATCCTTTGACCTTGGAACTTATGCATAAGGTAACATGGTCTTTGACACCTTTATGTGTGGAGTCTTGATGTCCTATAAAAATTGAAAAATTTAAGGGTATTAGACCAAGAATTCACAAATAAAATAATCATAGGGAGACACTCTTCATCAATCCATTTCCGTTGATATGTGGATCATATTATAACACCTTATGGTTGAAGAGATATAAATTTTTGAAGTTGATGTACCCCACCTTTTTGGGTCAGCTGACCAAACAAAAGATAATTTAATTATTTGTAATTTTGAATTCCATGTCAGCCTAGTTCGATGTACTAACTTTCCTCCACGACCTATATAAATAGAATATCAAACATTTCATTTGTTCATAAATCAATTCTCTCTTTGGTATTTTGAAACTCTTGGAGAATAGTGCAAAACTTTGTGGAGGAGAAATGTTCGGGCATCTTCACTAAAATTGGCATAACTTTCTCATATGGAATCAGAATTACAAAATTATTGGCTCTTTGGAAATCTTGTTACGAGGGCTATGTGATGACATGATATATAATTTATTTTTGTGTTTCTATTATTTCTTCATATTGTGATGTTGAAAAAGGTATGTTTCATGCTTTTGGGTTTCTCTCGTGATGGCACATGTCTCACATGAATAGAGTTCATCTTTGATCATAATACATGAGCCTATATATTGATATATATATTTGAAGTCATTGAATATGTTATGGGGGCTATGGTGACAACTATCTTGGAATATATATTGGCATGATCTTGATATAGATCTTGATGATTATCTTGGATATTGTTGGCATAGATTTTGGTGTTTATCTTGACTGTTGTATACTGTAGTACTGAATGAGAAGTTCACATGTAAGTAATAGATATTGTGAGTGATTTATTTGATAAAACTAAGAGTTTTATTTCAAAAATAGTTTTACAAGTGTTGATCATTGTGTCTTTGACCTAAGTGGAGTTGGACTATTATTGATTGTTAATGACAACCTTTGAGATTATTGTAAGTGACTATTTGCTTGATTTGTTGACTTGATTGAGTGTAGAGAATTTTTTTTTTGTGTCTGAGAGTTTTTGATACTTGCTGAGTTTGACATAGTTGGTTAATTCTTATCTTCTTGGCTAAAGTTAGCTGGTTGAGGTTGGTTGTGGTTCCATTGAGTTGGGTATGATTGGAGAAAGTTTGGTTAACCATATATGAAGTCTCTCCATTGCTAAAATGTGTCTCTTACATGATGAACTAGGAAAATTCAGAAGGGTTGGTTGACTATCAGAGCACTTTATTAGATTAGCAAAAATATATGAATGATTTCACATAGGTGCACAAGAATCTTGGTACAAGTTGGTTCAATTGAGTAGGATTGGCACAAGTTGCCTTATGTGTAGTTGGTCTAACTCGGACTGGACGAGTTGTATGAGAAATTGGTTTGACTCAAGTGGATTGTGTTTGGTGTGTGGTTGGTTAGACTCATATTTAATAAATTAGATGAGGCAAGCAATATATTGATTAGTAAATATTGATTGGACATGTCGATTGTATAGGTTGATGAGCAATGGTTAGTAGTGCTAGTGGTTGAGAAGTGTGATACATTTGTGGTGCAATGTTCACTAAAAGTGATTGTGCAGTGTAGTTCATGTGTTTATTAGTAGGTCTGCAGGATCAGTGCAGTAATGGTTTAGTAGCTTCTTCATATTAGGGTGGAAGGACAGGGAACAGAAAGGGGGTCGTAGCCTCCTTTCGGTTGTAGTAGGAGAAACAACTAGTTGGATCTTGATTCAATTTGTATCCTATAAATAAGGGGGTTTTAGCCTCCTTCTAGTTGTAGCTATAGGATTGAATTCATAGTAATTAGGGGGTTGTTTCCTCCTTCCACTTGTTGCTGGATAATTATTATTATAAAGGCTTCCATGGTGTTCCCCCCAGGACTTGGGTTTCCACGTAAAATCTAGTGTACTGTGTACCATGCTATGCTTCTTATGTGATGATGATATGATGATGATCATGATGTTAAAGATGAAATATTGATAATGTGATAATCCATAATATTGAATAAGTAATTGATTGTTAAAAATGAAAAAGTAATGAAAGTTGTGCAAACTAATTCACCCCCAACTCTCAATGTACTTGGTTTGTCCAACAATTAGGTGTTTCGATGGATAGATGGATAGAGAGAGAGAGAGAGAGAGAGAGAGAGAGAGAGAGAGAGAAACATAGATATTTGAGGTTATGGGTTTACCAAGAGAGAGGGAGAGTGGTGGTTAGGGGAGATATTTGATGTTAGGGGTCCATAGAGAGAAAGAGAGAANGTGTTTAGATAGATAGATAGAGAGAGAGAGAGAGAGAGAGAGAGAGAGATAAATGTTTAGGGGTTAGAGAGAGAGATTAGAGGTTCGGGGTTTATAGAGAGAGAGAGAGAGAGAGAGAAATAGAAAGAGAGAGACTAGGGTGTTAGCACTCTGAATTGCACCCTAGGTTGTGGAGGGTGAATCCCAAGTTAACAGAAGAACCACTTTAAGAAATGGATTTGGATTCATCCTTTATATAGAGGGATCTCTCACAACTTTTAACAGGGCCAGATATAAAATGAAACAAATTTCATATTAAGTTTTTGGTTGAAACAAAGAAAGCATACATTGGGATATGGAGTCAAAAATATTCATGAATTACATAACATTTTGTAGATGAAATTATACAAAGGAAAGGTAGCACCCAGTTATAGTCAAATAGTTGTTTGTCTGTTGATAAAGAAAGAACAAGAACAATCCATTAACACAGAGCACCTAAGAGATGAATTCTGCATCAACTTTAGAAAGAAAGATGGGTGAATACCTGCAACAATAGCTAGAGCATAACCATATGAATTATGGACTATTACACACTCGTTTCATATATGTAGAACACAAAATGGTGAGTTCTAACATGAAAAACAAGCACAAGGGAAAGGAAATAACATAATGTAATTACGAATTACACAAGAATCTCTATAGCAACAAAACCAACATTCATCTCTACAATTTATGACCAATAGATCACAAAATGCATAAAACAAAATTATCACAGGTTCCAACCTAGTATTCCTCTATTGAGGGTATATTTATAGCTTCATAAGATCCCGATATCAACTTAGAAATAGAGCTAAAATAATTGCAGTATGGAAATGAAAAACCTAACAAAATGTTGATTTGGGAGATTCGCCATGATCATAAACTAAATAGAAAAGAACACTGAAATGTGCATGGTGGATTAGTTTGGGATTTTTGATAGAAGGGACTCAAGCTCGCTTGCTGAAAATGACCGATTAGAGGATTTCCACCTGACTTGCAACAATTTTTATCCTTCCATGCATATTTAACCATCCAAATAATTTCCAGTTGTAGATATGCATTTGTTTAGATCTTAACCATTCATTATTTCTTTATTGTGCTCCTTAAAATGGCTCTGATTTTTTAGCATGATACCCAATAGGGGAAGGACATGTAATTTAAGCACGTTTCTCATCGCACAGGTGCTCCCCGACTTTGAGTGTGCAAGTTCACCCAATGAAATGCATATTCACCGTAGATATTACCTCAAGATTCATTTTGGGTCATCAATCTGGGGTCTGGAGAAGAAGAAAAATGGATTGATAGCTTCTTCTTTGTTCAATTTGGTATTTCCTCCCCTACCTTATCGTTTCCTCCCTTTAGCATTCCACGCCATCGATCTCCTTTGGATTCATCCTCATCTATCAATTTGAGGTCTACGGACAATGGAAAACATGATTCTTCTTGACCAAAATCCCATGTCTTCTACCTTTACAATGTTTTCCTTTATGATTTTTATTTTCACACCATCGATATCCATCAAATTCATTTTCATTCATTGATATGAGATCAATTTGTTGGATTTGGAAGATGGAAATTGGAATTCTAACTTTTCATAACAAACAACTTTTCCTTTTTTGCTTCTTCCTTTCTACTTCTGCCCTTCCGCTTCAACCTTTAGTGGAAAGCAGAACATATATCTTCCAACATTATTCGCTGAAACTTCTCTTCTTCTACTTCCTCCTTTTCTCTTCCTCCCTTTTCTTTCCGCACCATTGATCTATGCGAAAACTCTCTCAACCATAGATATTGCAGATCGCGAAAATACGGACTTCAACTTTTCACGATAAAATATTTAAGTTTTTTTCCTTCCAATCTCCACCCCTATGCTCTCTTCCAGAACATTGATCTTCGATGGAAGTTTCCCTGACCATCGATCTAGTGTATCGCAGAATGCAAAACTTCAACTTTTCACGACCAAATTCTTATGTTTCTTGCTTTTCGATCACCACCCCTATGCTCTCTTCTAGACTGTTGATATTTTGCGGAGGTGATTGGGACCTTCAATATAGCGGATCATCGAATGAGAAACTTCATCCTTTCATGACCAAATTATTAATTTTTTCACTTTCCAGTCTCCTCCCTCTACTCTTTCCCGGACCGTTGATCTTTGGCGGAAGTGCTCTGGGTCGTCGAATCTAGATTGTGAAAAGAGGAAATATGGTTTTCCAAGTATTGCAACCCAAAATTTTACCCTTTCTTCTTCCTCCCTTTACTTCTTTTCGAGACATGGATCTATGTGGAATTTCTCCCTGACCATCAGATCTCAGACTACAGAAGTCAGAAATCGGGATTATAACTTTTAAAATAAAACTTCTTTCCTTTTCTACTTCCTCCTTCTGCTAGACCATCGATATTTGGGATGAAACATTCTTTCGTGTTGGATCTTGCACTGCGAAGGGTGGAAATTAGGTTGTATCACTTTTCACAATAGAAACTAGGTTTTTTCTCCTTACTGCTCCTGACTTTTCCTTGGCAGAAATGATTTACAGCCTTTTATATTTTATGACATTCATCCAAGATATCCATTCCCTATAATTATTCAACTAAGGGCATATTTTTTCATTCACATGCATTTTCAAGGTTAAAAATAGAATATCTTAAGTATTTGGCATTTTTCAGTTTACAAATGTCCCTTCAAACATCTGCAGACCCTCATCAACTTTATTTAAAATACTATTATACGAAATTTGCATACCTTATTCATCCCTTTATTGGCCCAATCCCTTACTAATTCCTTAGTCTAAAAATGGTGATAACAACTATCTCTAACTCGGGATGTTATCCTCCCTGCGAGGTAGCAAAGAAACCCTTAGACCGAGTGCCAAATCCATTGGGCAACTCCGAACCTTTTTTTGAAATACTCAAACTTCTTATTTTTTTCTTTTTCTGTAAGTAAACATAAATAAAAATAGAAACATGGCTACCCCTCTAGATATTAGGGCCTTATTTTTGGGATTCAAATCCTTTGACCCACCACTTGTACTATTTGAAAGTCAAAGAAAAGTATAGAACTATGATACAAAGATGACCTCCTCCTTCATGACAAGTAATGTTTGAGAAACCTTCCATTGAATGGACCTCCTTTCAGTTTAAACCCATCTTGATGTTGTAGAATAAATTCATTCTCACCTCTATATGATGCGATGATGTAAGGACCTACCCACATATGATCAAATTTCCATGTTTATCTTCCCTACGAGCATCCCTCTTCAAATCCAAGTCATTGATATGGAATTTTTCTTCCTTTACCTTCCGATCAAAAGTGTTCTTTATGTTTTCTTGATGTACTTGCACTTTACCATAGGCTTTGTCCCTAAACTCATTCAATTCTATGATATGATTTATTATTATTTTCACATGATTTGGTTCATCCTCCTGTTCCTGCAATAAGTTAATGATTGGAACCCCCAGAGATAGTGGAAAATTCACCTCAACTACATATACTAATTGGAATGGTGATATTCAAATTTCCCTTTTTGTGTTGATTCTGTTAGCCCACAAAGCATATTTCATATGTGTATGCCAAGCTCTTTTGTTATCTTCCAACAACTTCTTAATGATTCTCACTAGGATTTTGTTTGAAGATTCATCCAGTCCATTACCCTCTGGGTAGTATGCAATAGAATGATTGAGACTGATACGATACTTGTGATAGAAACTTATCACTTTTTTAGATTTAAAAGAAGGTGGATTTTCTGTCACAATCTTTTTGGGACTACCAAATCTAGACAAGACATTTTCTTCCAAAAAATCCATAATTTCTATCTCTGTAGATCTTCTTATAGTTATTTCTCCGATTCACTTAGTGAATTAGTTAGTTCTTGTTAATATGCATCTATGTTGTCCTGAAGAATTAGGATTTATTTCCCCAATAAAATCCAGTCCCCACTACTGAAAAGGTGCTTCTGTTGATAATGGATTTAGAGCGAGTGGAACCACTTTTCTCTTACCATCAAAGATATGGAATTGGTGACATGTAATAGTCCCCTTGTAAACATATGAAAACAATGAAGGCTAGTAAAAACCATCTCTCAAAATATTGTGTGCTGTCACCCTCGACGAATGATTCCCCCCATAGTCTCCCTTGTGAAAATCCTTCATAGTATTCTTAGCTTCATTAAGAGGTAATTGAGTAAAACACCACCAAGATATTTCCAATAAAGTTATTGATTCATAATACAAAACTTGGCATATTTCAACTTTACTGGCCTTGCTCTTGTTTTGGTTAACCCTAAAGGAGCCTATAAATTTTTCAACACATACACAATATCATAATACAATGGAGATACAGAGAAATCAGGAATTACCTACACCCTTGTATCAAGCTGTTTTGAATGATCGGTCAAGAAATTTAGTTGCAAGGATTCATAGTTGGAATTTGTCATCATCTTTGCAAGTCATTGTCCTTTAAACAACTTGGTGGGATTAATTTGAATGTCATACTCCAGTAACACACCAATCCATTTTTCTCTTTTTTCCCTCTGGATCTGGCTGTGTAAGGATGCTCTTCACCACATTACTAGGAACATAAGAAATGATATGTGAATGAAGGACAGAAAATCTAAAATATTTTAAAGATTTAATTTGAGCACATGACTATTTTTCCATAATGTCATATTTCAACTCTCCATCTCTTAACACTTTACTAAAGAAGGCTATAGTTTTTTCAGGATTCTGACTATTTTTCGGTAACAATACTCCAGTAATAGTGTGACTAGAAACATAAGAAATTATCATAAAAACTTTGCTAAAATATGGAATTTCCAGAATTGGTGCTTTTTTGATAGCCTGTTTAATATCTTTGAAATATTTCCTTGCCTCTATTGTCCACTTTATCTCATGGTCCATCTTCAGCATATTAGTGATATTCATTAAAATCTTAACAAAACTAGGAATAAACCTTCTCAAAAAATTTACTTGTCCAATGAATGATTGCACTTCCTTTTTACTTCTTGGCCCCTCTACCTTGAGGATGGAACTAATTCTTTCTGGATTAATCTTTATACCATCCTTTGAAATAATGTTCCCTAGCAATTTCTCTTCCTCCAATGAAAAATTTGATTTTTTGGGGTTTAATGATATTCCCTAATATTTAAATTTCAGAAAAAATTCTCCAAATGTTTTATATGTTCCCTATAAGATGTTGAGTAGAGAGTGATATCATCCATGTATACCACCACAAGTTTATCCTTCTCCTCTGCAAAATCAATGTCCATGGCATGCTCAAAAGTGTCCCCTGCATTCATTAAACCAAAATTCATTTTGTCATACATAAATGTACCCCATGTTGTAGTAAAGGAAGTCTTTTATTGATCCTTAGGAAACAATTTGATCTGATTGTATCATGAGAAACTATCCATAGTTGAAATCCTTTCACACCCCACCACTTTCTGCAAAATATGTTCCATTTTTTCCAACGGGTAATTATCTTTCAAAGAGACTTTGTTAAGATTTCTAAAATCTATGCAAATCCTGACTTCACCATTATTTTTCTAATAGGAACCAATATTGCAACTCACTTGGAAAATCTTAGAGTCACTATAATCTTGCTATTGAATAATTTTTCTTTCTCAATAATAGGCAACATAATTGGATTAACTCTTCTCAATTTCTATCTGAAAGGTCTCACCGGGTTTTATTAGGATTGTATGTTGTATGATAGAAGTATAATAATCTTTAAGGTCTTCATAACTCTAGGAAAATACATTAGTGTATCCTTTCATCGAATTGACATAGTATTATTTTTCTCTGATAGACAAGTTTTTTTACAATTTTATGATCCTTGGATTTTCTTCAGTTCCTATATTTTCTCTTCAACAACATCATCAACAAGTTTGATTTTTGGATCTCTAGAAAATCATTTTAATAAAATATATTCTCTAGGGGGATTAGGCCTCTAGGGATATTATTACTCTTCAAATGAACTATATCCTTTCCCCCCAGTGAGTTTTTGAACTTTCTATTTTCAACAATTTCTTCTTCACTCCCTTCCACATCTTGGAAGTTTTCACAATTATCATTTTCACCATCTATCTGAGTATTTACAAATTCACCAAAAAACTATAAAAATATTTTTATCTGCATATCATCTTCAAATACTTGCCAGTATTTGAAATTATCTGGTATGGAAGGCCTGTTCATAATATACTCTTTATACTTTCTTTGGCCAGTATTGGGAGTTTTGAATTTACCAGCAGCAATAGCCAAAGAGTTAGCTACTATGTTTTCATATCTAGGAACCACTCTAATTTTATGCGATGTAGTTACCAAACATATCCCATACCTCATTTCTATAGGGCCTCATTCTGTGATGTTTGGTCTAAAAATTGTCATTCACTTGGTTTATTACAAGCTCTAAATCTCCCATGAATTGTACCCTCTTTGTTCCAATATCCTTCAAATCATTTAATCCTGGTAATAAAGATGCATACTCTCCCATATTATTGGTACATTCAAAAGTTAATGTATATGATAGAGCCTTAAAATCCCTTATAGGAGAGATATTGTATACACCAGCACCAACACCAAATTTAGCCATAGATCAATCAAAATACATGGTCCAGTTACCATCATCTTTATGTTTCTTTTCCAAATCCCCTTGTCTCTTTATAGACTCTTCCTCCTCCTTGACTTCAATGGGTACAAAATTTTTAGGATCACAGGGAAAAAAAATTAAAGAAAATGGAAGATACCAATTCAGTATCAACAACATAGATAGCATGATTGTCTTGTTTGTTTTGGATTCTAACTAAATAAGGTGATATTTTCTGATTGTATAAACTTTTATTCCCACCAGCTATAGGCCCATGGTAGCATAGGACATATCCATTTGCAAACTTACCTTCAATTTAGAAGTCCAAGAACTTGAAAATAGTACACCAAATTTAGGAGGAATGTTTGCTACAATAACATCCATTACCATAGTCTTAGATGGAATTTTTTTCAAATTTACCACCATATCCTTAATCAATCCAATACACTTCACATTCCTGGAGTCAAAGGAATACAAATATTTATATGGTCTAGTAACTTCCAGTCCCAAAATTTCTACCACTCCCTTGGGCATCAAATTATGAGAGTCACCAGAATCTATCATAGCATTGTGAATAATCATATCATGTACATTTAAACTTAGGTAAAAAGGAGGAGACTCCTCATCATCCACATTTTCAATTTTTGGCCCAAAGAAAATGGTAGGAACATCATCTGCCACCTCTAGTATATCTAGTTGAAATTCTCATTGACTCCTAACCATGTTTATTAGTTTATCTCTGTATTCTCTGTTCATCAACAATTCATTGAAAGGAATGGAAATTTTCAATTTTGAGAGCTCTGTCTGCAATTTAAAACTATAAACAACTTTCTCTACATCTATCAGTGTTGGTTGTTTAACTTATTTTGTTTTTTCTATTTTATTTTCTGGTTCTTTCTACACAACGGGATATTTTTGTTTTTCACTTCTCTTTTTTGTATTCTGATGGCTATTAGAAGGTTGATTTTGATTGAACCTTCCTTTATTTATAATAACATCTCTATTTTTTAATTTGATCTTTCTCCAAACATCATCTATGGCATGCAAATATCCTCTTTGGTACTCGTCTGACTCTACCTAAAAAAAATTACTATCATACTCCTGAGAAAACATACTATGCTATTCCTCAGTGAGGTATATTTAAAAATCCAAGTCACCAAAATTGTGAATTTGATCCTCTAGATTTTTGGATTCCTAGGATTCCTCATATCTCTCTGTATAATTTGTGGAGGTGGGGTAGGATTGGGTCTTCTAAAGTTTGGGTTTCTGATTTGAGGTCCTTTATGTTCTCTGTTCAATGGTATATTTTCCATAGTCATCCTATCCATCAACTTCTCCATTTTTTTCACCATCATTTCAAACTTTACATCATTGGAAGAAGCAGCAGCAAAAGCAGAAGGCACATTTTCTTCTCTACCTTTCCTTGTTTCTACTTTTTTCTTTATTTTTCCACTTGTCATCATATGAGCTTCTACTTCTAAAGCATCTTGAAACACAACAAAAATACTTGTTGATTTTCTCTCTCTCAATAACAATGCAAATTCACCATTAAAGGAATCAACATAATAAAGTTTTGCAGAGCCTATAAGGGGTTTAATATCAATAAGAATGGAGTTATACACCCTCATAAATTGACTAGAAAACTCATGGACAGATTCAAAACCTCCTTTATTAAGTTTATTATATTTAGAAATAACCTGCAAAGGACTTGTCTTATCATTCCATATTTCTAAGAATGAGGTTTGGAAAGATTCAAATGTGGCAATCGACCTACCAGGTAGATATCTAAACCATTTCTTTTCCTCTCCTGACAAAATTAGTACAAACAACCTCATCATAATATCATCTTCATCAATGATCTCCAAGTCCACATAATCATCAAATATATCAACATGTTGTCTTGTTGTGAAATTTCCATCTCCATCATAGAAGAGAACTTTCTGGGCATAATTTTGAGGAAGTTCATGCAATACAGCAGGTAAGGACAAAGGAGAAAACCTACTAGCCATTTGTCTAGGTGGATTTGGAGAAAGAGGAGTAGCCTAAAAAGATGGAGGGTTTTGAATATTTGGTGCGATATAAGGCTGAAAGATTTGAGAGATGGGGTTTTTTCCTTCAGTTTTCATGGAGTTTTGAATATTGTTCCAAAGAGAATCAAGCAAATATGATTCTATCCTACTAGGATTAATTTCTAGTTCCCTTAAATCAGATTCATGTTTTGATTTTAACAAGGATATTCCAAAATTTGTTTCCTGCCCAAAAATATGAATTCTATGAAATTCTTGAGAAGATGAAGCACCAAACCGAGAAATATCTATTTATTATTTTCCCTTACTTCTAAGTAATCTTCCTGGATTTTCCACACTCAGTAATATTTCAATGTTAGGATTACCTTATGTATGTGACCTCCTCGGAGTCAGGATGCCTTTTGAAATCTTGTTCAAAATCAATGTAGAGTCATCAGGGAAAATATACAACCTATTTCAAATGTAGAAGTCTCCTTTTTCCCACAGAAACCCTTTCTTCTTGTAATATTTGTCATCCCCCAAGAATGATTTGCACTTTCATTCTCCGATAACGGCACAAATTTGTTAGCACTGAAAATTGCACCCTAGGTTGTGGAGGTTGAATTCCAAGGTAATAGCATAACCACTTTAAGAAATGGAGATGGCTTATTTCTTTATAGAGAGGGATCTCTCACATCTTTTCATAGGGATAGATATAAAATGAAACAAAATTCAAATTAAATTTGTGGTTGAAACAAAGAAAGCATACATTGGGCTATGGAGTCACAAATATTCATGAATTATAGAACAATTTGCAGATGGAATTCTACAAAGGCAAGGTAGCACTTGATTAAAGTCAAATAGTAGTTTGTCTAGTGATAAAGAAATAACAAGAATAGTCCATCAACACAGAGCACCTGAGAGATGAATTCTGCATCGAATTTAAAAAGAAATATGGGTGAATACCTGAAACAATAGCTAGAGAATAACAATATGAATTTTGGACTATTACACACTTGTTTCAGATATGAAGAACACACAATGGCAAGTTTTAATAGGAAAAACATGCACATTAGAAAGGAAATAATAGACTGTAACTACGAATTACACACGAATCTCTGTAGCAACAAAACCAACATTCAACTCTGCAATTTTATTAGCAATAGATCAAAACATTCTCACGGGTTCCAACCTGGTCTTCATCTATTGAGGGTATATTTATAGATTCATAGGATCTTGAGATCAACCTTGAAACGGAGCCAAAAAAGTTACAGTATGGAAATGAAAATGTTAACAAAATGTTGATCTGGTAGACTCTCCATGATCATAAACCAAATAGAAAAGCAGGCTGAAATGCGCATGGTGGATCAGATGGGGAGTTTTGATAGAAGGGACTCAGTCTCGCTTGCTGAAAATGACCAATCAGTAGATTTATGCCTGACCTACAACAATTTTTATCCTTCCCTCCATCTTTAACCAGCTAAATAATTTCCAACCGTAGATCTGCATTTGTTTAGATCTTGAATGTTCATTCTTTCCTCATCACGCTCCTTACAATGATTTTTATGGCTCAAATTTCTGAGTGCAATATCCAATAGGGGAAGGACACGTCATTTAAGAAAATTTCTCATTGCACAAGCACTCCCCAACTTTGAGTGTACAAGTTCACTGAGCGAAATGCATATTCAACGTAGATATTGCCTCAAGATTTATTTTGGGTCATCGATCATGGTCTGTGGAAGACGAAAAATAGGCCAATAGATTTTTCATGGTTCAATTTGGTATTTATGCCCCTGCCTTATCCTTTCCACCCTTTATCCTTCATCACTGTCGATCTTTGTTGGATTCATCCTTAGTCATCGATATAAAGTCTGCGAAAAATGAAAAAGGGGCTGACCAAAATCCTATGTCTTCCACCTTTATGATGTTTTCCTTTCCACACCGTCGATCTCCATCGAATTCATTTCTAGTCATTGATATGAGATCAATCTATGGGATTCAGAAGACAGAAATAAGAATTCTAAATTTTCATAATAAACAACTTTACCTTTTTCGCTTCCTCTATTCGTCTTTCACCTTTATCAGAAAGAAGAACGCAGATATTCCAACTTTCTTCACTGAAACTTCTCCTCTTCCATGTTTTCCTTTCCACTTCTTCCCTTTTCTTTCTTCACCATTGATCTATGTGGAAGCTCCCTCGACCATAGATATTGCATATCGCAGAAAGAAGGACTTTAACTTTTCATAATAAAATATTCAAGTTTTCCTCCTTCTGATCTCCACCCCTATTCTCTCTTCCGGACCATTGATATTTGGCAGAAGTTTTCCGTATCGTCGATCTTGCAGATCGCGGAATGTGGAACTTCAACTTTTCATCAACAAATTGTTATGTTTCCTAATTTCTGATCTCTATCCCTATTCTCTCTTTTGGACTATTTATCATTGGCGAAAGTGCTTTGTACCATCAATCTGGCAGATCAGAGAATGAAGAACTTCATCCTTTCATGACCAAATTCTTAAGTTTTCCACTTTCTGGTCTTTTCCCTCTATTCTTTTCTGGAACGTTGATTTTTTGTGGAAGTGCTCTGGGCTGTCATATCTGGAGCATCAAAAGTAGAAATCAAGTTTTCAAAGTTTAACAACCCAAAATTTTACCCTTTCTGCTTCTTCCCTTTGCTTCTTTCCGATTCGTTGACCTATGCGGAAGTTCTCCCTGACCGTTGTATCTTGGACTAAGGAAGTTATAAATTAGGATTCTAACTTTCAAAATCAAAATTCTTTCCTTTTCCTGTTCCACCTTCTGTTGAACTGTCGATCTTTGGATGGAAACATTCTAGGTTGTTGGATCTTGGACTATGAAGGGCAGAAATCAGGTTTAATCACGTTTCAGAATATAAACTTGATTTTTTCTCCTTTTCATTCTCGCATTTGCCTTGGAGGAAATTATTTAAAGCCTTTGATATTTTGTGTTGTGCATCCAAGCCATCCATTTCCTGTCATCATTCAACTAAGGGAGGATTTCTTCATTCACATGCATTTTCAAGTTTAAAAAATAGAATTTATTAAGTATTTTCCATTTCGAGTTTAGAAATGTCCCTTCAAACATCTGCAAACCCTCATCAACATTCTTTATGGTCCTATTATATGAAAATTTAAACACCTTATTCATCCCTTTACTAACCCAATCCCTTACCAATTCCTTAGTCAAAAAATGGTGATAACATGGGGGTTAGTGGTTAAGAGAGAGAGAGAGAGAGAGAGAGAGATTGGGGGATAGGATTTTAGAGAGAGCTATTTTTTATTAGGTGTTTATATAGATAGATAGAGGGAGAGAAAGAGGTTTGAGCTTAGGGTTTTAAAAAGAGAGAGAGATATTTGGGGTTAGGGGTTTAGAGAGAGAGAGATAAAAGGAGATATATTGGAGGTTAGGGGTCTAGAGAGAGAGAGAGAGAGATTGGATGTTATAGGTTTATAGAGAGAGAGAGATTTGATGTTAGGGGTTCATAGAGAGAAATCGATTGGGGTTTTAGGGTTTAGAGAGAGAGAGAGAGAGAGAGAGAGAGAGAGATTAGTGGTTATGGGTCAATAGAGAGAGAGATTGAGGGTTAGTGGTTTAGGCAGAGAAAGTGTGTGTTAACACCAACCATTGTCCATAAATATCTCTATGTTCCAAACCATAATGATACATCATAGTCCCACCATTATTCCCTCCATTTTGACCTTCATAATTCAATTCCACCAAAAAATGGTCCAAAACATTAGTATTCCTTCCCCCATAAATATAACGAACTTCATCATTTATTGCAACACAACCCCACTCTCTCCTAAAAGGACCAACAAAACCTAAAATTAGAATGGGTCAAAAACCATGGACAGATACCATGCACAATAAAATACCATGGGTAACAAAACATTGGATCACCATATAAGTGACATTGTGAAGGTCTCCCCACAAACATTCCAGAAAATTTTGAAGATTATACAACTCTTACACTTTCAAACCCTCAAAATTCCATATTCCTATGTCGTTTTCCACACCATCCCACCTTGCACGCCATGTTCACTCCATGTAACCCTTGATCCATTTCCCTATGACAACCCTTGGTGGTGAAAAAAAGATACCCACATTGTGGGATCCGTCGGATCACATCCTCAAATGGATGTAGTGGTCAATCTTATTGAAAGGTATGTTATATTTCTACTTTACTAGTTAGATCTTAAAATAATAAATAAATATTTTTTTCTTGTTTTAATAGTCAAGGTTGAGCTTCTCTTTTGCACCATGAACTCTATCTGTTGCACCTAAATTTTCCACTAATTCGTAACCGCCCTTCAGAGAACTTGGCCAAGGTTTCCTCTGCATGATTTTTCCCAATGTTGAGTGGGATGGCACACTTTATTCCTTATGATAGAGCATCGATGCCTATTATCCATTGACATCAGGCTCCACCAGCGCCTTTACCCTTTTCACAAGAAGCGTCGACTCATTTACCCTCTATGCAACAAGCACGAACAGAGCTAAAATGGGAAAAAAGGAAGATTCGAGAAGATTCCAAACCAAAGTGCTCATTGAGGTGGTTCCTATCATCTAGGGATAGGTGGCACTCGACCTCCTAACCCATAGGGACCATCACCTATCAGTTTCCTAAATAATCTCATCCCATGTGGAATATAGTTAATGTGTATAGGCATAATGAAAAGAGGAATTAAGTTAGGGATATATAATTATAATCTTTGTTTACTTATATCTGAAAAAAATGGTCTTTTTCGAGGGTTGTCGAGAATGTTTGTACATCACCTAATGTATAATTTATGCATATATAAAATAAATTATATCTTTTGATCATAGTCGTGAATGAATATTAATGGACAATCCCAAAGCACCAAATTAATGAAGGAAGCAAACTTAGTAAATTTAGTTGCCATGATGAAAATTTCTTATATGTTAGGAGAATTTGATGAGATGTAGAGGGTGTCAAACTAGATCAAAATAAGGAAAATGAGATATCAAAGTAATCAGTGTGATGAGTTGAGTATAATTTCAATGATATTGTAACATGAAAATTATTGTTAACAATAATGAAAAACTAAAAGACTGCAACTTTATTTTAACCATGATATGACAACGGGTAAAAGAAAATTGACAAGTCCATCAAAAGGGGTCGACTGAATATAGTTTTCTCAAACAAAGTATGGAGACTATCCACATGAAAAGATGAATTCATTTATGATAATAACTTGACATGGAGGATCTGAAATGACGACTAGTCTCCAAGACATGACTCGATTATACTATAGAGGAACATAGAACGTGACTGGGGAAGTCTATTGAAGTGGCCATATGACAATGGAAATGATAAAATATGGTAAGGAAGTGATGAGCTCCTTGACTTGGAAACAACCATACTAAAGAAATGGTTAGGGAATTAAATTTAATACCATCATCTAAGTCACTAAATCCCGACATGTTGGAATCATATTTGAATTTAGAGTCAACTTTATTAATAAATTTGAGTTTGGGAGAACCCTTTAGAGTGATGGGTAACTTAGGCATTGATTGTTGATTTTATAATAGACATTATTGACTTAGAAATTCGTAATTGTAAATACCAATCTATTGGTGATTGTATACCTTCTTTGTTGGGAAGAAAGGATAACGAATTAGATGTGAATTCTTACTGTACCTTTAAATGCACTAAAAATTGATTGACTATTCACATGATATAACTAGTAGTTAATTTGGATATCATGGATCCTCATGGGAGACTACGAGGTGTTGAAAATCTAGATCAAAATTGGAAATGATTGAAAGTATTACTGGAATTACATTACCTGATATTGCTATTTAAATTAAAAAAATAAACTATTGGAACCTTATTGTTGTAACATAAAATCAATGATGTAGAATATCTAGTTCTTAAGGGAATGATCATTTTATGAACTATAGTAGAATGGGACAAGAACTTTAATGTGAAAAGAAAGTGAAACTAGTATTATATGGTTCTGTTGCAGCTGCAACTATTTCCCAATTTTTTTTAAAATTTTGACCCTCCTTTTAAATTTTGTCTTGCTTGGTTTTGTTTTAGATTGCTGAAATCTGTTGTCTTCTACTAATTTGAATCTTATGAGGTTGAATTAAGGAATCTGAATGACTAATTTTTGTTTGACTTGAACTTGGGGTTTTGGTTTTCGTTTTCAAAAGTCATTTGAACAATGAATCGGGGCCATAGTTCTCTACGCAGTCGCCGTTGCAGAAATTAAATAATGAATGACCCAATCCAAAGTCATGTTTTTCACCAATGTGCTTTTTTGTTCTATTTTATTTTTCAGTGTTTTTGTTTCATCACCATCGGAATAATAGTCCTTTGTGTTGCTGTCATTGCAGCTGGTAGACTGCAAGCACTCTGACGGAAGCCCTTATCTTTGCCAATTCCATGAGTTTTTTAAAATATTTTTCTCTTTTCGCTATCGAAACTTTATTGGACATTTGATTGGGGGGCTAATCTTTGTTTCGCCGATGCATGACCTTTGGTTATTCCAATCACCAAGGATTTTTTGTTTTGTGGGGTCCATAGTCTAATCATGTTCTGTCATTGTGGCCCTTTAGCAGATTAACCATCTGACATGTAATTGTTCTTTTCACCGATGGTTCGTTTGAATGACCCGATGGTTAGTTTTGATTTCCTTCGATTCCTTGGGTTTATTGATGAATTGTTTAAATTGAGATTTGTTGTTTTAACACTATCGGAAGCCAGTTGAAGTTTTATTTGGAACTGTAGTCATATGTGTAGCTTCCATTTCGAAGGATCAATAATAAACGTTTCGACAGATTAGGGCTTATCCTCGTCGATTCCATGTCTTATTGTTTTTCTCTTCGCTATCGAAAAGTTTTATGACTTTGAGCGAAAGCTGTAGTCTAATTATTTTCTTCCATTGCAGCTCCCGAGAAAACTAAACATCCACCATATAACTACTCTGATTGCCGATGGTTTTATGATTACCAAGACTTGTAGTTGGTTTGACATCCGTCATTTCATCTTTCTAGTAAACTATCTTTTCGCCTCTTAGTTGGTTTATCTGTTGACGCTTTATCAGCTAGTTCTGAGAACCTTTGACCGCCAACGATTTTCATTTGATCTCGGAAGTTGTAGTCTATACGTTTTCCACTATGGTGGTGTTTTAGTGAACTAACCACCCAACGTTTATGTCATTTCGTTCGCCGACAAGGAGTTTTTTCCGTCCGATGCTTTAGTATTTAGTCTTTTCGATGCTGATAGACTTAATGGTCTCGCGGAACTCATTATCTGTTTGAAGCCCACCATTGCGGCTGTGAATAAAACTATCTTGTTGATGGTTTAATGGTTCAGACCGATGATAAGGGATTTTCCTATCGTTTTGTGAGTTCTTTACCCTTTTTTTTGGGACAGCGGTGGTTTCTGATTCTTGTTAGGGTTTTTTGTGATGAGAACACAGCACAGGGTCACATGTTTGATGCTTAGTCTCATTAATAGTGTGTTTTACATTTTCTTGAATGATGTCCATATTAATGTTGAGTTTTTCGTTTAACTGCAGATAGACTTAGAATATTTTTCAGATCCAGTTTGATGATTGCTACTGTAAAGAAGACGTCTCTAAAAGAAAAGTCAGAAGCAGAGATGTTGCTCATAGAGGAAGATAGTTGAAGGTTCAGATCAACAGGTTATTGAACAAAATTGATAGTAGTAGAGGATTCATCTGTGCAGCCACCGTTTCGAAGGATCAATAATAAACGTTCCGACGGATTAGGGATTATCCTTGCCGATTTCGTGTTTTATTGTTTTTCTCTTTGCTATCAGAAAGTTTTATGACTTTGATCAAAAGCTGTAGTCTGATTGTTTTTTTCCATTGCGGCTCTCAAGCGAACTAAACGTCTGCCATATAACTACTCCGATCATCGATGGTTTTATGATTAGCAAGACCCATAGTTGGTTTGACATCTATCGTTTCGGCTTTCTAGTAAACTATCTTTCCACTACTTAGTTGGATTATCTACCGACGCTTTATCAGCTAGTTCTGAGAACCTCCATCTGCCGACAATTTTCATTTGATCGCGGAAGCTGTAGTCTATATGTTTTCTGTCGTTGCGGCATTTTAGTGAACCAAACCCCTGACATTTATGTCATTCTGTTTGCCAATGAGGAGTTTTTTCCATCTAATGCTTTAGTATTTAGTCTTTCCAACATTGATAAACTTAATGGTCTCATGTACTTCATTGTCTGTCTGAAGACCATTGTTGCGGCTGTGAATAAAACTATCCTACTGATGCTTTAATGGTTCAGACTGCTGATAAGGGTTTTTCCCGCTGTTTTGTGAGTTTTTTACCCTTTTTTTTTGGGACGGCGGTGGTTTCTGATTCTTGTTATGGTTTTTTGTGATGAGAACACAATGCAAGGTCGCATGTTTGATGCTTAGTCTCACTAATAGTGTGGTTTACATTTTCTTGAATGATGTCCATATTAATGTTGATTTTTTCATTTAACTACAGACATACTAAGAAGATTTTTCAGATCCAGTTTGATGATTGCTGCTGTGAAGAAGATGTCTCTAAAAGAAAAGTCAGAAGCAGAGATGTTGCTCACAGAGGAAGATATTGAAAGGTTCAGATCAACAGGTTATTGAACAAAATTGATAGCAGCAGAGGCCTAGGATTGGAAATGGCTCATCAGTTACCAAGTCGATCCCTCTTTACAAAGTGCTTGTAAACCTTAATATAAAATGTAACGTATTGTATGAATCATGAGCACTCACAAAGGACAAAATTGTGAGATTAAATGGTTGGGGGAGCAACCCAAAGGTTTTGTTGTTTGTATAAATATAGGAGAATTAGAGGGAATAAAGGACTTTTTTCCAGACAGATTTGTGAGAATCTGATGTAAGAAGAACTATTTCCTTATCCATAAAGAAATTACAAGTTTCCTATTGGGGAAACCTTTGTGGAATTTTTGAAATGTTGTGCCACGGATTTGCTGAATGTGAACTATTTCATTTTCATTCTTGTGTCCATGAACTGTGAGATCATTCTAGATATTTGAACCTATGTTCTTGTATGAATTCTCTCTAGTTTATTCTATGAATTTTCCATTATGAGTAATGAATGTTGTTCATAAACAATGGGCTATCTGGTTGTTCAAATATCTTTAAATGTTCATGTGTTTTGAAATAAGTATCAGCTATCTGTGATTTTTCTTAATGCATGTGCAAAACACATTACTCATTAATGAATGATAATCTTTCTCCCTAGGGATAGGTTAGATAGTTAATTTTAGTTTTCTTGTTGTGTGTGATTTAGATGTGAGAGAGTTTAAGACGAGCAGTAAGAACTTGCGCATCACATTGTGACCACTCCTCGTATTCTCTATCAATATGCATTCTTATATAGGCACTTGCATCTCATACTTTAATATAAAACTAAAACATACATGGTGGACCGGGTTGCAACCGGTAAAACCTTTTTATTTTATTACTTGACCTATGGCAGCTGGACGGTAAACCAGACGGATTCCCCATAGAAAACAGTAACGGGCTAGTTGGGAAAGTTTACTAGGGAAAATCCCTTGCTGTTGTTTCCTGCAATTTTCCAGGGCTCAACTGTTTTGGCGCTAGAAAGAGGGCCTCCAGTGCATGGCTCGCTGAGGAAACTCATTTCCTCAAAATTACTTAACCGGTAATAGTTCTGATAGCAGTTTGTTTCCCAATCCAATTCTTGAAGAGAAGGGTAAAGAGCATTTGTATTCTGTCAATAACGAAGTAGTTAATGATTTGAGGAGACATACTAGGGCATATGTGAAAATGATTGGAGGATTACCGATTATCCCTAACTTACCCCGAAGAGAACATAAAAATAAAGACCGTCCTATATTGGAAGACTCAGTGTTGGTTGGATATTTGGAAGAACTTGTAGAAACAACCTTACAGGAAGTTGTATAGCCTTTGAATAAAGTCGGCCCAGAGACCCCTTATTGTTCACCTATTCATACTTTTATTCATTAACCACTCCATTCTCCACCCAGACTCATGGCAGGAGTAAACACAAATCAACCAACCAACCCACCAAATCCACCACCTGTGTGGAAGGCTAGGTCACCTATAAACATAGCACCTCCTCTACATGACTTACCTCAGGCTTTTGAGAAAATTCTACCTAAGTTTGATCCCAGCAAAAATATTTATATGATCATTTACAAATATTTTACTTGGCTATAGAAGGACTAAGGGCTGGAGAACATGAATATGTAGTCTGTAGATTATTTTTACATACCTTGAAAGGAGCAGCAGCCTCATGGTATTTTTCTCTGCCTTCAAACTCAATCCCAAACTGGGATACATTTGAAAGGATATTCAGAAATAAATATGCAACCCAGAAAACTCATGCAGCCCTAATTAAAGGGCTATGCTCTTTGAAGAAAGAAAGAAAAGAGAAAGTGCATAGTTTCACCCAAAGGTTTGCTGCTTATCTAAAGAATTTTTCTGCAACTGATAAGCCTTCCGATAAAGTTTTGATTGAATGCTATACTTCAGCTTTAGGGTTTGATTTGGCCATGTTTTCCAAGATGAAATTCAAACCCACATTTTCAGAAACTTATGAAGAAGCTGAGAGAGTAGAAGCTGAAAGAGAGAGCATAGAAGATTATCTTGAGCAGTCGGGAGAAATTTTTTTTGGTAAGAAAGACGTATTATTTACTAATCCCAATGAAGAGAAGTCACATGACTTTGAGGGGATGCTAAAAATGATGCGGAAGCTATCTAAAAGAATAATAGATTTGGAAAAAGAAAAGGAAACTCAAAAATATTTAAGCATTACTATAAGAGGAGAGAGGATAACAATCAACATAAACCTCCTCCACATAGTTCTACAACAATGAACTTGATAGAGGTAGGTATGGATAACTTTTGCACTTTTCAGCAATGGCCCCATTCTGAAAAAAATTTGTCCTTAATTGATAAATTCGATGACATTAGTTATGAATCAGCTATTGGACTCTAAATTAACAGAATCTAATAATGAAGAAGAAAAGAATAGTAAACCCATAGAAAAACAAGAGGATGATGTTCTGGTTTTATGGGACTGTGTCTCACTTTTTGACACAAAAGAGGAATAAATAGAAGAAACAAATGTGACAACAAGAAGTCAAGGCTTTTTAAGTAAAGACAGATCATTAATCCTGAAAATTAAGAGACTTCAAGAGAACGTAAAGAAAATTCAGAAAAGCACCACAGCTGATAAAATACCTGAATTCACCATTACGAGTCAGGACCCAAAGCAAATCAACATGCCTATCAAGACCATTGAAGATAAGACTGATGATGTAAAAAAGAATCTCAAAGAGCATAATATGGAGTATGACATTGTGGGAGATATTAAGACGGCTAAGGCAAATATCTCATTTTTTGAAATGTGTAATATGCCTCAGTAGAAACAAATATTGTTAAAAGCACTTGAGATACTGTTATGTACCTGAATGGTACTTCTCTGTCCGAGTGCCGATAGTCCCTATGTTGGCACACAAAAGGACATTTATGGATTGAAGTTTTCCTAAAACACTATAGATGGGCATATAATGAACTACATTTATCATCCATCCAGCTGGTTATTTTTACCTTTGAATATGTCAAGTGCTGTACGCGCCTTTTCCTATATGCAACTCGTGTACATACGCGCCTTTTATTAAAGCATGTCGCATGTTGTACATGAGTATATGTAATTGCATCTCGTGTATGGATCTGTACACGGGATCCCCTTAGAGCAACTCGCTTGTCATACGCGGGTTGCCAGTATTAATACCCGCGTACACCTTCCTTTGAGATTAAAAATAATAAATTGTGATTATTTGAGATTTGTTAAGCCCTTAACTATAACAATCTTAACTATCTCAACCTCCTCAACCCTCGAAACTGCCTTATTTCACTAAGTATAAATAAAGGCCTTGGGGAGGGTATTAATCAATAATAATTGGAGAGAAAAGTTATGCTGGTGGTGTCTATTCAGAAGTCTTTGAAGCAGTAGAACTCAGAATCCTTTGGTTGCAGAGGAGTCCTTGTCTTAGGCGTTGGGTTGTAATCTGAACTCATTCACTATTGTTAATAAAAAGAATCCTTCTTTCATATGTGTTTTGAATGTATTTCATGTATCATGGTTTTGATGAATACTTATGATTAAGAACTCTGTATATGATTTATCTAACCTGTTTTATATACATGTATCATCTTGCACTTGGAGTATTTTCTCTTTACAGGTGAAGGAGAAGCATCCCTGAAGGCTTTGGAGGGGAAGCAGAGTGGAAGAGGACAAATCTAGGATCAACTGTCATGTATCGGGTGAGTCTATTCTATTCTCTTATTTCCTTTTCTGTACTCTAGAGTCTATTGCCTGCAAGTTTTATGAGTATGTTGGTAACCCCAGACCTTCAGTTATAAGGTGTTTATTCCTATACAACATAACTGGTGACTCTACTGGGGAGCCTAGACTGTTATAGGTTGTTTCTGTCACCCCTGACCAGTCTTTGGTTTGAAGTTTGTGTGTGTTATTTTATCATGGTTCATGCTTACCATAGTGTTTAAAAGCCTTGTGGATTTTTCTTTGTTTTTGAGAAAAATTTTGTACCTGTACGTGGGTTTCTCTCATATATAGTCGCGTACAGAGGCCTGCATACGCGGGTTTCTCTATTGGACAGTCGCGTACAATACGGGAGTTTCCCTTGTACACAGTCGTGTACAAGCCTGGAAATAGGGATTTTAGGCTAGGGTTTTCTTGTCCCTATCTTTTTGTAATTCCTGTTTGTTAGTTGGCTTTCTTTATGAATACTATGCACTTAATCTAAAGACCTTGGTGACCACACTTTGTGCTTTCTCGTAAAGCCCTTGGGTCTCTTTCGTTTGGATTGTCTTCTGTTTGCATTTTGAAGTAGGTTGGCCTATTTGGGTTATCGGTTGAAGTGTCTCTGTCTGAATCAGTGATCAGGGTTTTGGGCATTGTTTTTCTAGTCTATCTTTTGATAGTGGTTGGTTTGTGTTACCACCTAAGTTGTACTTAGTGGTTTTTTATCAAGTGAGCCTGGTGAACCAGACAAGGTTAACTTGTTCGGACTTCAAAAGACCTGTGGAAGTACTTCTGGGAAGTGCTTATTGTACTATATCACATGTTCATACCCCATGGGGGAATTGTAATAAATTTTCTAGCATGATAGTTTCTGTAAAAGACTCAGTCTCTTAGAATTCATTTGTCAATCCGATCAGCCCAGGGTGTTTTTTCCCTTGGTTATTATTGGTTGTTGAATAAACGACTGATAATTTCTGAGTTTTTCACTCCATACCTCCAAAGTTGGGGTGGTCGGCTCGGTGTTTAGACCTATTGAGGTTATTAGAGTCTATGTGTCAATGTATAAGCATGCTAGACATCATTTTTTGAGTCATATGAACATGTCTAAGTCCCCCTAGGTGTTTTTCAAATTTTCATTTTTTTAGTTTTTTTTAGTGTTTTTTATTAAAATTTAATTTTTCCAAAACTTAGGCTATTTTTTAATAGTTTAATTGGAAAAATTGATTTTGTAATAAAAGTGGGCCAAATAATCGGTTCCAGTCATGTAGGTTCTCATTTTCAAGCTAAGAGCACCATGTAAACCCATGGACCCACTATTTCCTAATTTTTTAGTGATCTTCCATCACTCAGGTAAGAAAGCCCCAAAAATCAATTATTGATTATTTTAATTAATAAATTGATGAATAATGGAGCAAATCCAAAATCAATAAATAAGTGGATTCTCAACCAATTTGATTGAAATCAATCAGATCTGAAGCAGATTGACTGGATCTGACAAATCCTTAACTGAAGGATGGGATCAAATCAGATCCAAAGTTGATCTACAGTTGTCTTCATGGGGAATTGCACCCTCTCTCTCTCCTCCACATGTGTGGACTCTCCTGGATGCTCTGTGGACTGAGGTGTCAGTGTATGGGTTGATGTGTCAGCTCAATCAAGCCCCCGATTGACAAGTAGGCTCAATTTAGCTTTAGTTTTGCATTGATGAACTCTCCATCAGTTGATTTCACTTGATTCCATGAGGAATTGCGCCCCCTGGGATGGATGGCCTGTAAATTGTATATACCCTGCTTGAGGCTCCATCTTCCAAGCTAGTTAGAGATGGACTGAAGGGATTGCCATTGTAACTCTATATTTGATCATCATTTGTGAATAAAGAAGCTTTGGAGGCAATACTGTGTAGTGCATGTGTATGTGTGGATTCTCAGTGTTATGCTGTTGATGTGGTAGCTGCAATTTCTTGCCAAATTCTGTGCTGCTTTTGTGTTCTGGCTTCAAGGATTCGGCTGAATCTAGTAAGGGTATAAACTAGGAAATCTAGATTGCTTGATCTTGTTTATCCATATGATGTATGCTCAAAAATTTCATTTATATGCTTAAATAGGGTTATTTTGGCATAATCTTTCATTTTTGTTGCTTTATACATCTATATCTAGATCTCACGAGGTGTGTGCAGGCTTGTGTTATTTAGTTGTAGGTTCCCGATTGGATGAAGGTGTGGATCTATATTGACACCATTCCTATCCAATAAGCTCAAGACTCTGTCCCTCAGCAATCCACAAAAGGGCCTCCTTTCATCTTTCTCCATTCAAGCAACGATTCGACCTTCTCTCCTCTTCTTCTCATTTCTATAAAAAATCAACACTTTACCCGGTTACTTTGTTCAGTTCATAGATTTGATTTCATTTGGATCTGTTTCATCAAAGTAAAATATACATAGATCTGATATTTCATAGCTCATAGTCTATATCTTGCACTTAAAAAATTTTCATAAGCATTCTAGATCTAGCTTTAGGGAAATTGTCTTTTTGCATGAAAATTTAAAGAAAATTTGTAGATCGCATGCATTAGATTTCCTTTCTTTGTTATAAAATTTAATATTCTGCAATATCAGTGCATATTTTATTGGCTTCACAAACATTAAGCCAAGATCCCAAGCAAAGCTTGCTTTCCTTGGTTCCCTTTTCGCCCGTTTAGCTAGTTTAACTTCATTTTTTTTTAGATAAGGTAGGCTGATCCAAAGGTACTCTTAAAGTTCTTTTGGGCATATTTTATTCTAAAATTCTTGCTGTATTTTGGAAGGTCTGATAGAAAATAAAGGAAGCTGCTGTCTGGAAGTGGCCTTAGGAGCGTTCAAATCCCCCGAGGGGTCTCCCTTTTCACTAAAAACTCAAAATTTTTCCAAAGTTGTAAAATCTTGGTTTCAGCCTGTATAATGACCAAGAAGTTTATGATTTTTCATTTCACTGATATTTTAACCAACAATAAATAAAATTATTTTTGGAATAGGCTCTTTCGAGCCCATTCCCCATCCCCCCTGGGGGGATTTGCGTCGGTGCCCTTTTCGTCGCTTTCTGCTTATTTCTTTTTTAAAATAGCATTGATCTAATTTCCAGGGTAGTATACTTGATTTTATTATTAATTTCATATTCCACTTTTTATTTTTACAAAGTAAACATAATACTTACCCCACGATTTCCCGATTGACCCGAAAGGGGAAAGAGATTCGTGGTAGGATTAATTAGAAAAATAAAATTGTGGATCTGTTTTATTTTTTATCATTTCTTTATCAGCAATTATAAAATTAACCCCTCCTCAATTTCCCGATTGAGATCCACTTGGATCGAAAGATGTTCTTGGAGGGTTTTCTTTTAAACAAGAACACCCAGTTTAAAACTTTTTAAAATTTACAAGACTCCAGTGTGTATGCTCTACACTTGGCTGCGGTTCATCCGATCAGTCAAGCTATATCAAAAGCACTTGGGTGACTAGCATAATTAGGAATCACTCTCCCCAATTGACAAACCATCAGGTGAAAATCTAACACCTAGATAAAAAATCTACGGTGGAAAAATACCCAAAGGAAGCGGGAACTTCTGAAAAGTGACCTCAGGGCACTGATCTCTGTCACACCCTAATGGGTGCATTACGAACAATAGCCCCAGAGACTCCATTTCAGCCCACATATTCCTTGTGGGTAGCCATGAAGGTTTAGTTTTGGACATACTCCAAGTACTCTCGGGTATATCTAGAGTCCCCCCTTTGCCTAGTTTAATCAACTCATAATTCACATTTAACTTAAAACATACCAAGAGGCAATCACAAAACATTCACTCCAAGCACATGCAAGAATATTGATTCTATTTTTGACTCCATTCTAAGGCACTGGTTAATTTCTTGCTTTATATATATATTGTGTCTCAGTATTGTTCTTTCGTGTGTTCATCTTTTACATCTTGCCATCTTTGATTATCTATAGTTAAATTGTAAACTCCTAAATAACTCAGACAGTTTAAACATCACAACACTAAGTAATTCTCCTTAGTAACTTAATAGGTTCTACCCCCCTTGGCTCCGTTAGGATTTGAGCCTAAACATAGGAGTCAAGAACAAGGTGACATCCTTGACTTGAGACTTGCCCCCAAGGACACACCGAGTGGCTTGAATATTTATGCCACGTGACCCAGGTGTGTGAATGGTGGCAACAGTTTGTCACTTACCTTTGTGAGTTTACAGTGATTTCTTGTCATTGTACACACCCAAGCTAGGGTTCCCGTCTCCCTTTGTTGGTTGATTATTGGTTTTATTGACCTGTTTACTTCAGTTTGCTTATTTTATACAGTTGATTTGATCCAAGTATACTCACGTTTTGTGCATTTTAGGTGCATAGTAGAGTTTGAGCATTTTTAAAAAGTGAAAAGAAAAACATTTTCAAGCTTTTGCATTTGCTTTGCATAAGTAGTTTTCATTTCAGTTTTAAAAATATAATCTCAAAAACTACAAAAACATAGTCTTAGTTTCTCTTTATCGCTTGCATTTGTTCATCAATCTATATTTACAAAAAGAGAAAGAAGTTTTCTTTGATAGTGGCAATTTGCTTTGAAAAAGAATACACCTTTACTTTTTTATTCCTTATCGAGTCAAAAACACCATAGTTCATCACTCCATTTCCTTTTGAGTAAGAAAAAGCCCTTTAAAATGAATGTAATAATTAAAATTTACTAGTAATTTTTATTTTTAGGGGCCTTTCACCTACTAGCTTAGGCTAGACTTGTGGGATAGGAAGTGTAAAATTCCCATAAGTTTTAAAATTTAGATGTAGTGGACCTTTCTTTAGGTAAATCCTTGACTTTATCAATTGTATCTGGGAATCTCCTCTCAAAAGGGAGTCAAGCACGAGGCCACGCGAAGGCATTGGACTGAGGAGATAACCCTCCAATTCCTTGTCAAAACCTAAATCAGGACTTTTACGCATCTGGGGATTTTGTCCTAGACAGAGTTTCAGGCTCAACTACCCTTCCCATGCGTATGAGTCAGGCTTGCGACTATCCCTCCAGACTGTTGGTATAGCTAAGGTAGCCTTTAGTCTCTTGACATTTAGGTTTCATACCTAGGTAAACCTGAAGGATATTTTTGGTTCACCTTGGACGGGATTGGAAGGTAACCCTTGCTGTAAGTGTAGGAGGGTGATGGGTGATTCCTCCGCTTGTGCCTAAGAACCACTTCAAGGACACCAAGTAATCATTCTTCAGCTTTCTTCGGGAAAGCATATCTTTCACCCTTGATTGATTGTTTGAGGCTTTAGGATTTTTTATAGTGTGTGCTCTGTGGTTCTGCCTATGTTTAGTTGGCCTTAGGGTTTGATTTGTTAAATTTTCAATCATGGAGGAACAACCTATAAGAAGGTCAAGAAGGTTGCGAAACCTTCCTCCTCTCGTCACATTAGAACCTCCACCTCTACCCCAAAGGTGGAGATTGGACACGGATGGTTCATTTGAACTGGTAGGAATAAGTGAAGTTCTAGGTGAACCAGAACTTATAGCTAACTATTTTGATCTTGATATAGTTGAGATAGAAGACTTGTATATTTACGAGTTTGCAAGGAATTTTAACACACCCTTGACTGATTTAAATGATACTATGATCGTTCAAGTTAGACCTTTTGATTCACCTGTTTTAGGTGTCCCTGTGGGTAGGATTATGTCTTCTGCGAAAGAAATTTCTTTTGTGTTCATCTCAGCTGTTTCGGTTGAAGGGGTACTACCTCCTTCGATAAGTGCCCCTAGATCTAGTATACCTTCTACACCTTTGAATCTAGCGAGCCGGGTGGTCCAACCACCGATTCACTCAAACCTAGCAGGTAATTCTGGTGATATCATTACTGGGATTCCTAGTATACCTACTATTCCTTCTTCCTTTCCATACACTACCCAGAGTGGTCCGGTAGGATCCTCGGCATTCGTCCAAGGATTTCCTTGGAATGGGGGGCATGTTCCCCCATCCAATCCATATGTGGACCCATCACCTTTGTATGTAGGAGTGCAGTTTGGGAACAATACCTCTTATGGGAAAAGTTTTCAAACTCTGATTTCGACCCCGTTTACAAGCTCTCCCTTTTCGTTGTTTAGCGGAGGGATACCGGATCCTTTCTTTTAGACCCCAGTTTCGATTGGGACGACCCGAACTTCTTATACTGCACCTCCCACACACAATCCTATGGCTTACGTATGGAATCCATTTTAGAGTAATCTACCCACTTCTCAACCGGTCGCAGGGGGCAACCCCACCTTTACCTATGGGCATTTGAGGGCAGGTCCCTCTAATCCCCAGGCTGGCACATTTAGTACCCCAATTTGACCCAAAATTCCCTTCCTGGAAACGTTAAACTTGCCATATTTGTCAAACTTGATGAATGAATCGGTGAGGCATGACCCTTCATGGCCACTTGTTCCCACCAAATTTCCATCGGACATCCCTAAATTCAAGGGAAAAGTTGGTGAATATCCTAGGGCTCCTGCCACCACATTCCATTTATGGTGTTATTCGAATTCACTTAATGAAGATTCAGTTAGGTGGAGGCTATTTCAGAGAACCTTAACAAGTACCACGACAAAATGGTGTATTGAATTGCCTTCTGCTGCTTCCAGTAGTTTCTGGGACTTGGCTAGTGCATTTCTTAGCCACGTTCAGCTTCCGGTCCAATATGATTTCGGAATGAACTTCTTATGTACCTTTAGGCAGAAGAAGGCTACCCACATCTCGAATCATATCCAAGAGTGGAGGAGGCAAAAGAGCCTTATAAAAGCCACTATCCCTCCTGAGTTTCTTTTAGAGTGGTTCCTTAAATCCCTATTTCCCTACATATCTAAGGACGTATCCACCTCAGGAGTGACGAATGAAGAAGAAGCAATTCTCAGGGCCTAGCAATTGGATTTGATTTATTCACAATCTAGGATCTTGTATGAGATTATCCCTGAGGCACCGAGTCCTACGGACAATGCGGAGAAGCCTAATCCTAGACCCCATGCCAATGGTGTGGTTGGGTCTGTTAACTCTCCCACCATAGATTCTTTGGCTAAGCAACTTCACCAGTTGTCTGTCAAGAAATCTACAGTGGAGGCAGCAAAGGATGCCCCCTCCAGGCTAGAGTGCAAATTTTTTTGCACAAACCTCTCAGAAGGGCAATCGGCAGCCCGGTGGGAAGAAAAAGAGAGGAAAGAAAGGAGAGGGAAACCAAAACAAGCAGAAGCCTGTGAACAATGCTGATGGGGGAAAGAAATAAAAGAAGAAGGTTAAGTTCCCATGTAAGTTGTTCCACGAGGACCACCTTACTCATGTTTTTCCCCTTATGGAACAAGCCCAGAAGCTGCTTAAAGCTCAACAACCAACTGTCCTGAAGGATCCTTTTCCCTAAGGACAGAACTTTGCTTTAGCTTCTAATGTAGCAAGGGGCACTCAAAATTCCCCTGACCCAAACTATATCAACATGGTTCAATATTTGAATTTTTTATAGATGAGGAATAAAAATTATGAGAAAAAGACTTCTGAGAAGGGTAAAGCTGTAGGTGAAACTTCTAACCCTCTCACGATAGAGAAACCTGTTGAAACTATGCCAAAGATACCGAAAGGTGTCTTCAAGAAGACCTTGCATAACCATAACACTAGAGCTGCTTCAAACTACTCCGTGGTTGAATATTTAGCCCAAATCCTGTGTGCAATGTAAGCTTTGGAGGTGCTACAGAGTTGTCCCGCCCAGTGGGATGCCCTCTTAGAAGCTTTAGGAAACATGGACTCATTGATTCTCATGGTGAAATTTCATTTGTCTGATGTTAAAATTCGCCTACCTTACCATGTAGCCTTATCAATAGATGTCATCCATGGTGGAAAGACTATTGGAAGGGAAGTTGTTGATGAGGGTTCTTCTACATGCGTTATGTCCTTAACCTGTTGGAAAGCTCTCAGATCCCTAGAGCTGGTCCTGTCGAACACTCTACTTACTTCTTTCGATGGAAGGTCCTTCCATCCACATGGTATCTTGCTGGATTTTAAAATTAAGCTGGCAAGAAAAGCAGTGTCTATTGAGGTCCAAGTGATTGATGCTCCTTTGGACTATAATTTGCTTCTGGGAAGACACTGGACTTATGCGATGTCCACTATTGCGTCGGCCATTTTTCGTGTAGTGGTTTTTCCACATGAGGGAAAGTTGGTTACTATTTATCAACTTGATTATACTCGAAAAGGCCATTTAGAGTCTAATGAGTCCGCTGTTCCATTGGTTGATCAGGTCAAACCTGCTGCACAGAGCTTAGGGGCTGGAATGTACACATCACTGATGGGCAAATTTGATCTTCCAGACTTGGTTAATTATATTGGTTCTACTAGTGTGGGGAGGTCCATAGCTACATTTGTTGATAGGACTGATCCTTCAGTTCTCCCTTTCCCCCATGAACCAGAGGTGCCCTTATCGGTAGTGGAAGTAGCTTACCAAACTATCACTCAAACCACTGTTGATCCCATTCCAGATCCTCTAACAGTCTCAGAAGATCTGGAAGAAGTCTATTTTCCCATATGGGCAGAAAACTCTTTGCACTCTATCGATTGTTTAGACATGGTTTTACCTTCTGATGAAGCCATTTTGGAAGCCATGAGTGGACGTGGTAATATTTTTGAGGATCTTCATCGTCGATCCTATTTTCTTCCAAAACTAAGCAGAATAGAAAATCAAGAGTTTCGTTTGAGACTGTCAGAAGATGTTGATACACCTATCAATCCCTTACCTAGGGAAGGAATGTTTGCCGAGGGGAATATGGAAAATATTTCCGCCACTATACCTATTAACATCTCTGTAAACCCTCATGTCGTGGAAAACATATACATAGGTGCAAATTGCTCTCCTAAAGAGATTGCTATCTATATTGCCATGTTTAAGGAATTCTGTGATGTCTTTTCCTGGTCATATGAGGAGATGCTAGGCATCGATCCATCGATTGTTGAACACAAAATCCGAACATATCCTGATGCAAAATCGGTTTGACAAAATTTAAGACCAATTAACCCGTGCAAAGCGGCGGCTGTGAAGGATGAAGTTGAAAAGTTGTTGAAGGCTAGTTTTATCTATCCCATAGCTTTGGCAGAATGGGTATCCAACCCTATTCCTGTTGATAAGAAGCAAGGGACTATCCATGTTTGTACTGACTTTAGAGGCCTGAATAAAGCTTGTCCTAAGGACAACTATCCCACGCCATTTATAGACCAGATTATAGATGCTTATGCAGGAAGTGAGGTGTTCTCGTTTATGGATGGTTTCTTCGGATACAATCAAATTCAAATAAAACCGGAAGATCAACATAAAACTGCTTTCATTTGTCCTTGGGGTACCTTCGCATATAATAAAATTCCCTTTGGATTGAAAAATGTTGGGGCAACCTTTCAACGGGCTATGAAGTTTTCCTTCTATGATATTAAACCCATTGTTGAACCATACCTCGATGATCTGCCTGCACATTCTCGTAATAGGATTCAACATCCAGATCATTTATGATTTATATTTGGGAGATGCAGACATTATAAAAATCGCTTGAATCCCCACAAGTGTGTATTCTGTGTCGAGTCAAGAAGATTGCTCGGGTTCATTGTCTCTAGTAGAGGCATCCAGGTGGATCCATTAAAAGTTGAGGCCATTGTAAATTTGCCTCCTCCTCATTCTATCAGGAGAATTCAAAGCCTACAAGGAAATTCTAATTTTCTCCGATGTTTTATTGTTAACTATGCCAAGATTACTAAGGTTTTCATGCGCCTGCTCAAACAGGACACCCCATTTGTATGGGATGAAACTGCACAACTTGCTTTCGAGGCATTGAAAAAAGCTTTTTTGTCGGCACCCTTATTGCATCCACCAGATTATTCTAGGGATTTTATATTATATCTGGCCGCGTCTGAGTCGACCATTGGGGTAGTACTAGTCCAGGAGGACGATAAGCTTGTAGAGCATGTTGTTTATTATCTTAGCCGTGCTTTCGCTGGACCTGAACTTAGATACTCCCACGTTGAGAAATTAGCCTTAGCAGCTGTTCAGAGGTTACATCACTACATTTTACTGAGGACCACAACAGTAGTGGCGGATGTGAATCCATTTTAATATGTTTTATCCTGACGGATTGTTAGGGGAAATTTAACAAATGGATAGTCATTCTTCAAGAGTTTGACTTGGATTTTCAGTCCACTAAGTCTAATAATTCCTTAGTTTTTGCTGAACTTATAACATAATTTCCTACTGAAGAAGATGTAGCCGTTGAAGATGACTCATTCCCGGATGAGCACATCTTCTTGATATCCACCTCTGATCCTTGGTATGGGGATATTCTTATATATCTCTAGACTTTGAACTATCCTACATCTTCCTCAAGGGAGGAATGACATAAATTATGCCTTCATGCAAAGAACTACCTCATCATAGGAGATACATTATATCGCATAAGGGTAGATTCCATTTTGTGTCGATGCCTTACCCATGAGGAAGCGGAGATTGTCCTGAATGATTCCCATAGTGGAGCGTGTGGGGGTCATTTATCTGGGTTGGCGACGGCCCAGAAGATAGTACTTGCCGGTTATTTTTGGCCCACAATCTTCAAATATTGTGTGGAAGCAGTGAAGCGTTGTCATCCTTATTAGCTTTACACCAGGAAAATGTGGTCACATCCTGCTCCGTTATTTCCTGTTGTCTCGGTAGGTCCCTTTATGAAATGGGGGATTGATTATGTGACATGCAACCTAGCCTCGGTTGGGGGGCATAAATACATCATTGTCACTATTGACTATTTTATGAAATGGGCAGAGGCAATGCCTACTTTTAAATCCGATGGGGAAACAACAGCTTTCTTCGTATTCAATCATATTATAGCACAATTTGGTGTACCCAAAGTGATTTTCACTAACCATGGAAGTCATTTCCAAAATAGCATGATGACGGAACTGACTACTATGCTCGGATTCAGACAAGAACATTCCTCTTCGTACTATCCGCAAGCAAACGGTCAGGTGGAAGATGTAAACAAGACTTTAAAGACTATCCTTAAACATACAATTGATGTAGCATGTTCTAACTGGCACGTCATGCTATAACCTGCTCTTTGGGCCTACCAAACTAACATAAAAACTGCTATGGGTTTTTCCCCCTTCCAACTCATTCATGGAGAGGAAGTAGTTACTCCTATTGAGTGTGAAATCCCATCTCTAAATATAGTTATTCATGTGTTACCTAATACAACAGAGCTTGAGGAATGTCTGGTACATTTAGAACACCTTGATGAACACCATAGAGATGCACTGACTGCTAATCAAGCTCATAACAATAGGGTCAAAACTCAATATGATAAATCGGTCAAACCTCGGGTTTTCTCTGAGGGGGGACTTGTCTTGCTTTGGGACCAAGACAAAGATCCCTTGGGGGCAGGAAAATTCAAGGCCATGTGGTTAGGACCTTATGTCATGTTGAAATTCTTCAAGAGGGGCGCATATGAGTTAGTTGATTTTGATGGGAACAAGTTGCCTGAGCCTAGAAATGGGCTCTACCTGAAGAAGTACTATGCTTAGGCTTAACACTTTTTCTTGTATTTTTATTGTAGGTATTTTTATGTACATTAGGTTATCGGTTTTGTTTTTTATATATCATCTGTTGGTTGTTGCAGATGTCTTCTAAAAGGTATATAGGGTTCGCTGATGGTGCCAGTTTCCATACTTGTAATCTATCTTCAGTAGCATGGGTCATTTACTCTCCCTTAGGACAACTAGTTGCCACATGAGGTGCTTGTTTAGGTCCTGCTTCTAATAATGTTGCTGAGTATAGGGCTGCAATTGAGCTTCTATGGGATTCTTTGTCACGTGGTATCACCCAGCTCAAGGTCTATTTAGACTCTCATCTGGTGGTCTCCCAACTCAATCGAGCTTATCAGGTATGAAATCCTATTCTATTACGTCATTTCATGCAAATTCGGTTATTGGAAAGAAAATTTGAAGTTATTATATTCAATCACATTCCATGAAATCATAATTCATTGACTGATGCATATGCTAATTAGATTTTAGATTGGCATCTAACACACATTTCATAAACATATACAACATGCACATAAAAAACACTTGTAAATAAACTGACAACAAAAACAATATATATATGTAAAATATTTGTCCATAGATAGGTTGAGCCTGATCCTCAGATCCCATCATAACGGTATAATATACAAAAATATACAAAAATGTGGATCGCAGTCCATTAAAGTGTCCTATATCTAAGTAGGACCACCTTGGTCACTTGGACCACCTTGGTCACTTGGACCACCTTGGTCCCCATGGTCTCTCTGTACTCTGGCCTCCTCAACCTCTTTGGCTTCGACAGCCTCCACAACATCTATGTATACAAGAACCACTCTGGCCACTCACCTGAAAAGGCATAACTAGACCGGTGGAACTCTAACAACAAACTCATGCATGGCAGTCGGGATATGCTCTATCTGCAAGGTGGGAACTCTTTGGGTAAGCCTGGCCAGCTACCCCTCTAGAACCCTGATCAGCCCTGGGTCTTTTCCTATGACAAGATGAACAAACATGCGTGGATTCCCCTCAGGGCATACTGGTCCAATATCTGCATTTTGACACGTTTATAGGATTAAGACTTGTACATATGTATATATCTATCATTTTAAAATTCATAAAAAAATTTTAAAATGTTAAAAATTAAAAATTGTTTACCTAGCTCTCCCCATGCTCCTCCTGGAGGGAGGACAAGGTCTAGGTCACCTCGAAAATCCATGGTGGCATATGGAAACTACTCTAGTGCCAGTAGCTATCGCTCCCACAAGATATAGAAATCATCATCGTATACACTATGCACTGTGTCTCCTCCTCCTTGATGGAGGAAGATGTCTCCCCATCTGCTCAGCATCAGATGACGTGGAGATCGGACTGGTAGAGGTATGGTAGGGCTCAAAACTGGTACTCTCGAAGAAGAAGAAGGAAATCAATATGCTAGAATAACCAAAGTTCTTTCGCCTTCCTCTCTTGCAATCGGAAAGTTGTCTTTTCATGATAGGGACAACTCTTGAACACCAATCATAAAGGGAACCATGCATACAATCCACCGCCAACCTCATTTGGTTTTGTGTAGCCAAATGTAATGAGGAGGATCCTGCAATCATCACGATGGTGCTCATAAGTACCTGTAGTTTAAAGTCACGGATATGTGCAATAGGGACACAGCTCCCTCTCTTTTGGGTACCTGGTGTGCAAAACACATCTATGTAGTTCTGGACACTTAAAGGGTCACTGCCCTTGCCGATGCCCTCTAAGTTGACCGATGCTCCTCGTCGTGACAGACCGGTAATGAACTACATGTCCTTAGTAGTAATCTCCAAAGTCTCACCCTATAGGTCAAACATCCCCTAATCGTGATCCCAATAGTTTATCATGAACTCCAATAGGCAGACATTGGCCCGCATGGGTGATGTGCAAAAGAACTTTAATAACCCACTTGTTCGCAATGCATGTATGGTGGGTGCACTTTGGAGCGCTTCTTGGTCCATTGTTTCATGTTCCCGTTCCCTCCATTCCAACACCATCTTCACACCTAGCAAAACAAGTAATTTGATTCATTAATTTCATATAAAATTTCAAAAAAAATTGACTAAAATTAACTTTTTATCGTTCACGCAGTACACACGACTGTCTAGTTAGACATGTCACGTACTGTACGCGACTGTCTATACAGGAAACCCACGTACAGAATGCGTGTATGCATCGTGACATGCTTTAGGATTATTTTAATAATGAAATTGGGACTCAAAATTAATAATTTCTAGGATCAAAATGAAGAGCTCGGGGTGTAGGATTACCTGCAACTTGCAGAATTTGATTTCGTCCACTAGATTGTCCACAACGATCGAATGAAGGTAGAGGTAAAAAATTGCTTTTTATGGCTAAAAATTCAAATGGTGAGTTTTGTTTTGATTTTGAACTATTTATAGAAATTTTATTTTTCAAAGTGGGTTTTTTCCTATAGTTTGAAATCTATTTAACTAATACCATATTTATTTTTTCCTTGAAACAGGTTTTTCATCATTATAAAGTGTTTTTTGCTCCCATAGGGTGGTTTTGTCATTTCCAATGCATTTTTGGCATCTATATTCAATCTATATTAACCTTAGCAATCAACATTTTTCCACATACTATGGTATTATAAACCATTAGTTCCTTGTTTTTACCAGTGTTCTTCCGTGGATAGGACCCTTTTTTCATGAGTATCTTCCTTTAAAACCTATGTTGTTCTTTAATACTCATGCCGCAACTGTTTCAAGTACAGGGGTATCCTTTTAGCTATTTTTCACACCAAATAGAGCTTCTTTGGAATCTCTTTTTACAAGCTATCCCTTTATAGGAATCCCTGCCCTTATGGAGTTTCTTTAGGCCCAGGTATGACTCCTTCAAAACAAACTTGACTGCCGAGTTAACTCGTCCATTCAAGCTCATTAAGAATATCTGAATGGGCATCTGCATTGGTGGTAGGTTATCTCTTTCCTGGACCATGCGGAATAATATGAGAAAGGATCCCTCTCTTTTCTATTTTGAATTGAGAAGAGTATTCTCAGGCATAGTTTTATCACTTTTTCAGACCTGAGGGACTAAATTTATGGAAAAGGAATGCCTGGTATGAGCTTAGTTTTCTCTTTTTCATGGTCTGGACCTAAAACATGAAAAAGATTTTGAGTGTACTTTGTGTCTTTGTCATGCTCGTTAAACACTTAAGAACAAAGCAATGAGTTTATTGTTGTAAGCCCCATTTCTCGTAATCAAATGGATCTTTCCAAATGATCTTTCTTTCCTTCACACTCATAAAACTCAAGCTATTTCATGCTATTTTGGAAGGAGCATTGGGTAGGTGGTAATTTAACCTTTTTCAGACCTCCCTAACTAAGTACGAAAAAGGTTCACCTTTTCTTCTACAGAAGTTAAGAGAGTTCTTCTGTGGTATGTTTTATACTTTTTCGGCCTCATGAGACTAAATTGGACGAAAAAGGACCCCCCCTGGAGTCTTCTTTGGAGTTTTCAGACTCTCTAACTATGAAAACACCAACTGAGCATGTACTAGTTCAAGCTCATTAAATCCATGAATCAGTGACACTATCAAGCATTATTTTCCCATCTCTTAAGGAAGAAGTTTTCTCTTGTTTTCAGTAGTGGCAGCATGTCATCCTTGAACATAGCACTCTCTATCTTTTTCGATACCCATGTCTCAGTGTTTACTTTTCGTTCAACTATCACTTTGAGTTTCCTACTCCTCCTCTTGTCCATTATACCTGGGGAATCTAATCATGTCTCCTACATGTCAGATAAGTCTAGTTGTTCTATCTATGAGTAAAATGCTGCCTTGGGTAATCTCTGTGTCGTGCTCACTGTTCAAGGATTCAACCCAATGTTTGATCTTTATCCTGATCCCATCATTGTTATATCTGTTATATATTGTGTCTCCCTCCTTTTACCCAATTCCTAGTCACTCTTGTGATTTGTTGGAGGATCTATTTCCTTCCTTATCACAGCATGGTTCCGTTTGAGTACTTCTTGATGATGAAGACCTAGAGTTTTGACGATTGTACCTTAGGATTCACTTTCATCATTGGTGAAATCATTTGCTTTATTTGTCGATTATCACCTATTGATTGACAAACTATTGAATCCTTTCCATGTTCGAATTCAACCTACATTTATTCACATGGCTTGGATTGTACTGGTTCTTTGGGATTGTTTATGAAGACCTTAGTTCCTTACCTATGAACTAAGTTGCACAAGATTATGTTCTATTTATGTTCACAGCTTCTAGATCTTTGAAGACTCATCATTATTGTATATTGTGGCTTCCATCCTCCTTTGTAATATACGTGGTCTAGTACCCATATCATATGATGTACTCAAATATTGTAAAAGAGCTAGTGTTCCAGTATATTAAACATAGCATCCTCAGATATGGCTTTGTATATGACACTATTATGTATTTTTTTTCAGGTACTTCCTCTACTCCATTAGATTTCTGAGTTCTCCAAAGATAAATATGATAATGTATTTTGGCCATCGCTTCCCTCTGACCTCACACATTAGGGGGCATACATGTATCATATTTCACTTAGAGGATTTTCTCTTGACAGGTGAAGGAGAAGCATCCCTGAAGGCTTTGGAGGGGAAGCAGAGCGGAAGAGGACAAAGCTAGGATCATTAGAGGAAATTTGGGGTCTAAAATGGGCCTTATAAGAAAACGTGCCAAAATAAGTTTTTGTGACTTGGAATTCAAGAACCAATAGAATTTCAATAAAATAAGTCAACCATAATGGTTGAATTGACATATTTGTCATTAAAAAAAGCTATTTTTTTTGTTCGTATTTTCGACATATCTCATTGTGTTTTTACTCAAATTTCGATTGGGAGAGCTCATTGGATGCGGAATTTGATTCCGCATCCAATGAGTACCCACACTACATACTTTTGACGGACTCCACTACCCCAAAAACAAGAAATACTTGAAAAATGTGATGATGATGTCATCATCACATTTTTTCAGGTATTTCTTGTTTTTGGGGTAGCAGGGTCCATCAAAAGTATGCAGTGTGGGTACTCATTGGATGTAGAATCAAATTCTGCATCCAACGAGCTCTCCCAATCGAAATTTGAGTAAAAACACAGGGAGATATGTCGAAAATACGAACACAAAAAGTAGTTTTTTTCTTTCTTCCTCCAAAATTAATCAATATTGTTTTATTATTTTAACTATTATTTTATTATTTTAACTATTATTTTATTATTTTCCTTAGGAGGCCCAGTTTAGACCCCAAAATTCCTCTAATGAACCGTCATGTATATGGTGAGTATATTCTATTCTCTTATTTCCTTTTCTATACTCTAGAGTCGATTTCCCGTAAGTTTTATGAGTATGTTGGTAACCCCAGACCTTCGGTTATAAGGTGTTTATTCCTGTACAACAGATACCTGAAGAAAATCTTCCCACTAACAATCAACCGAAAGAAGAGGAAATTGGTGAAGCAAGTGTGGGAGGTAAGCCTAAACTCAAAAATCCACCATTTCTCCTGAATTTTGAAATTTTCAACCATAACATACACAATTGTTTAGTGGACTCAGGGGCATCAGTAAATGTTATGCCAGTTTCAGTTTGCAAAAATATAAATGGACAACCTAAACCATCTACCTGGTAGGTTATTCAGTTAGACAGAACAAATGTGAAGGTAATTGGGGAAATGGAGGATGTTTTGATTTGACTATATTCAAATGAAAAGGTATGTCAGTTCATAGATATTGTAGTAGCAGACATACCTGAAGCTAATGGACTTGTTTTGAGTCAGGATTTGTCAGCAAATCTAAATGGGTGTTTTGCTTTAGATTGGTCACATCTATGGTTTCCTTATAAGGGAAGTCCCAATCAAATTAAAGTATTAAGAGAGCCCCACATGAAGCACAATGTTACTCAGCTAGAGGGTAAGAATGAACCAGTGAATTCTGTATTGGGGAATTACTTCATTGAACTAGAACTAGGAAACTACCAAGCGGAAGAAGTCAGCGACACACCAGACACATAGCCCGATCTCCTTCAGTTTTCACGGGCTGATGAATTTGACTGTAAAATAGTAGAATTAGTTTCAGATGTAGTTGTTGATTCAAGTACAATAGAAGTAGATGGTTTTTGGATGGTTTTTTAATGGATCTAAAACTTTGGAAGGATCAGGAGCTAGCTGTGTCCTGATTGATCCAAAGAAGAATAAACATTTTCTTTCAAGTAGATTAGAGTTTGAATGTACCAAAAAAACAATCAAATATGAAGCATTAGTTCAAGGACTATTAAAAACAATTGAATTAAAAGTGGAAAATGTAAAAGTATATGGGGATTTTGATATAATTGTAAAATAGATTCGAAAAGAGATACATTGCATCTCAACTCATTTAAAAGCATATCAGAATGAAGTATGGGATTTGCTAACAAATTTTTATGCATTTAATATTTTATCCATTCCTAGACTTAAGAATGGAGTAGCTGACTTGTTAGCTACCTCGGCTGCAAGGCTTGTGCCTACAAATAACAAGTGTTCTATTGAATTACTTTTCAGGACTTTGGTTCCAGACATGATGACTAATCTACGAGTTGTTGATGATGATCAACAAATATTGGAATGTTTAATGAATAATGAAACTTTCAAAGGGGAAATTATCGATGACGAAGAACACCAAGCTGAGTTAAAATTTGACAACTTCATTCCTGAAGGGGTCAGGACTTTAGAGCGGATGTTTGATTTAAACAGCAAGTTCAGAAGACTAGCAAATGTCAAGACTCACAACTCGTCTTTGCAATTCGAGCTGAAAATTTTGGGAACTGAAGTTAAACCCAAATATGTAAATTTGGGAAAGTGTTACTCCTCGGGTGAAAGAAATAAGTTCATTAGTTTGTTCAAACAATACAAAGATGTATTTGCCTAGACATATGAAGAAATTAAAACATATGATACCAATATTATACAACACATCATTCCTATTAGATCTGGAGTCAAGCCTTATCAACAACCTTTGAGGAAGATGCATCCAAAACTGGAGCCGTTAGTTCAGAGTGAAGTGAAGAAATTATTGGATGCCAAAATTATATTCAAAGTTAGACACTCAGAATGGGTTTCAAATTTGGTACCAGTAAGGAAGAAATCTGGAGAAATCAGACTATGTGTGGATTTCAGAAACCTAAATAGTGCTTCAGACAAAGACAGCTATCCAGTCCCGCCCATGGAACTGATATTGCAGATGGTTTCGGGTTCTGAGTTATTTTCGTTATTAGATGGATTCTATGGCTACAATCAAGTGTTAGTAGCTGAGGAAGACAGACTTAAGACTACATTCAGAACAAAATGGGGAACTTTTGCTTACAGAAGGATGCCCTTCAGACTCATTAACGCTGGAGCTAATTTCTAGAGGGTTATGGATATATATTTCCGCGGTCTAATTGGCCTTAGTGTTGTAGTGTATCTCTACAATGTAACAATATTTTCAAGGAAGAGAGAAGAACCCGCATTCCATTTAAAATAAATTTTCAAGCGTTGTTGAAAATATGGCATCTCACTGAATCCAAGGAAATGTGTGTTGGATGTTATAGAAGGAAAGTTGTTGGGTCACTTGGTTTCTAAAAAGGGGATCTGCATAGACCTAGAAAGGATCAAATATATTGAACGGATCCCCTTACCCCATAACAAAAAATGGATGCAATCATTCATGGGGACAATAAATTTCATGCAAAGGTTTGTGTCAGATTTCACTCAAATTGTTAAACCTTTGTAGCAAATGGTGAAACAAAGTGTACAATTCAAGTGGATTGCTGTAGAGAAGAATGCATTCAGTAAAATAAATACATCTATTGCTCATGCACCCTCTCTCAAAATTCCATATTTTGAGAAGGATTTTATTTTGTACACTTTCGCTTCTAACGATTCACTAGTAGCGGTTGTTACTCAGAAGCAAGATGGGGGAGATGAGTTCCCCATATCATTTATGAACACTGATCTGTAGGGGGGTGAATTGAATTACCCAGTGGTAGATAAACAAGCTTATGCAGTCTTTAAAGTGGTAAAACAATTCAGGTCGTACATACTTAAGAACTGGACAAAGGTAATAGTTCCATTCCCAGCTGTGAGGTCTCTTTTCATACAAAAGGAATTAGGAGAAATGAGAGGCAACTGGGTAATATATCTACAAGAATATGACCTCAAATTCAAACTAGTGTGCATAGTTAAAGGACAAGGACTGTGCAAATTAATTGCTGAAGGTAAAAACAATGAAGAAAATGATTGGGAAAATGAAGCTGAATTACATATGATCGATGTATGTCCTCTTTTCATAGCTCCAGATTTCTGGTACCAATACCTTGTTCATTATCTAGAGGAAGGATGGTTGCCAGAACATTGGAATTCTAAACAGAGAAGAGCGTTGTGCCTTAAATCAGCTGCATATCATATCATTGATGGAATTTTATTTAGGAAGAATTATGATGGAATCCTTATCAGATGCTTAGAGAAAGAAGACACAAAAAAGGTCGTAATAGAGTTACATGATGGGCCTACTGGAGGCCATTTTTCCATAGATACGACAGCCCACAAGATTCTCATAGCCGGATACTATTGGCCCACACTGTTCAAGGATGCTCATGCCCATGTTAGAAAGTTTGATATCTGCTAGAGGTGTGGGGGAAGACGAGCCAAAGAAGCATGACCATTGAAGCCTGTGATGATAAGGGAACCATTTGAGCAGTGGGGAATTGATATCATTGGAGAAATAAAACCAAATTATTCCTTTCAACAAAATTATATTTTAACGGCAACTGACTACTTCACTAGATGGGTCGAGGCCATTCTGCTACTAGATGTGATTTAGATGCAAGAGAGTTTAAGATGAGAGGTAAGAACTTGCGCATCACATTGTGACCGCTCCTCATATTCTCTATCAATATACATTCTTAGATACGCACTTACATCTCATACTTTAATATAAAACTAAAACATACACAGTGTACCGAGAGGCAACTGGTAAGACCTTTTTATTTTGTTACTTGACCTATGGTAGCTGGACCATAAACCAGATGGATTCCCCATACCAAACAGTAATGGGCTAGTTGGGAACATTTACTAGGGAGAATCCCTTGTTGTTGTTGCTTGTGATTTTCCAGGCCTCAACAGGTTCATGTATGGGGATCTAAAATATCAAGAATGGATACAATCCCAATAACTAAAACCTAGGAGGAAACATTGCAAATACGTAGACAGTGTCCATAATTATTCTAAAACTTATGTGACATCATGTTTTTACCCTAACTCTTAAGATAAGAATAACTATTACTTAAGGGTATTCTATGATGAATGACTCGACTATTTACTATTTTGAAATATAAAATAACTTTGTATTGATGTATTTTTGATGGCATCTAGTTTAGGATGGTCTAGACTTCTATGAATCAAGGAATTATTGATGATATATGACCTAAGAAGGATTATATGAGATATTGTTGAGTAAATTATGATTATGAAAATAATGCTGACATTTGGGAAATTATGTATGCAATTATATTATGATTTTAATTGTGAATGAAAAATCATGTAAATTTATTAGCAAGGATTAAAGTTGTATAATATTTTGACAAAAGTTATTTATTATGTACTATGCTAATTTTTTGAGTGTGATAGGAAAGGAAGATACATGAAACACAAGAAAACATCGATACGCAAAGACTCTAGTTGAGTCAATGACTATGGCAGCTGATATCAGTCTCTTATATAGCATTGTTGAATTATGATATATTTGGTGGACTAGCATGCACAGACTCTAGATGATTCGAGAAACCCTAAAAATTGAGGTTGATTGATGGTTTTTCTATATTTGAAATCTTATTTATGATATTTGATGCACGAGTTTTTTTATGTGTAGGTGACAGGATCGTGATTTCTAATCGATCCACATCAGATGACGGGGATGAAAAATTATACATGTAAGGATATAAAATTTGATGGCGTGATGAACTTTGAATAGAGCGAGGAAAACTCAAGTTCATCAGATGTTTGTGATGTGAAGATAGGGTGCGATTCGGTCACTCTGGAATATTATTACTGGGAGGAACACAATAGGGATTCATCCTTATTCCCTAGGAACCACCTAGATATTCATAGGGTAGGAAAACTGAGGTAAAATTGACTCAATCATCATAACCAACTCCCCACCCATGGGAATTATTGGAAGGGTGTGCCAAAAGCATTACACCTTCATAATTCTGGTCATGACGAGAATGCGATGGTAAACAACATAGATTTTAATTAAGGGAAATAATAAATTGACTATAAAGAACTTAATAATAATAATAATAATAATAATAATAATAATAATAATAATATAATAATAATAATAATAATAATAATAGTAATAATATGATAAATTAAATTAAAAATGATAAATAAATAAACCGAACTCAAGCTAAATTAAGAAATCAATTAACAGAGTAAATTAAGGAACTTGAACTAAAGTGAAACTCTAAAGATAACTAATAAGTGGGAGAGCTAAAGATAACTAACTCGGAAAATAATCGGGGAGATAAAGATAACTAACAAGTGGTTTGGTAATTAAAAATTAATTAATTAATTACTTAAAGTAACTAAAGAGTTAACTGAAAGTGATGCATGAGATGCATGGGATTTAATGAAATGGTTAATAAAAGCTAATGAAATGGAAGAATGGGGGATCTTCATCTTCTTCTTCTTCAGTCATGCCATAGTTAGGATTGAGAAGCCTTTGGGTGGCTCTAAGGATACTTTGGAAGAGTGTGGTTCAGTACAACATGAGTGAGGTTGGGAGCCTCCCAGAAGCATCGTAACGTTGTAATTCCATTGCTAGCAAGGTATTGTTAGCTTCATCAAGCTCGAGGGTTCCGTGGGAAGGAGAGTACCCGTCAAGGTATGGTAGGGAGGAAACTAGTGGATCCAACATGATTGACAATCAAGAGACAACAACTGTAGTGGAGTGATGAAAAATAACCTTCGTCTTCATCCTCAAACGACAATGACTATCTATTTAGAAGTATTTTAAAGTTATTTGAATTTGTTATATGTTGCACAAGAAAATGGATTAGTTTAATTCAATTGATGTATGTGTATTACTTTACAATTCGTTAATGTCATATGATCTTACCTACTTTGTAGACACCTTTTAAAAATACAAAAAAAATTGCATGTTAGTCGATTTGATCGGACCCCATGGAGAGTTGTTACATATTTATGGGTTTACAGAGAGAGAGAGAGAGAGAGAGAGAGAGAGAGAGAGAGAGAGAGAGATTTGTAGGTTATGAGTTTAGAGAGAGGAAAAGAGAGATTCATGGTTAAGTTTTCAGAATAGAGAGAGAGAGNGAGAGAGAGAGAGAGAGAGAGAGATTGGGGGTTAAGGGTTTAGATTGAGGGGGAGGGTTATGGTTTTATAGAGAGAGAAATAAATTGGAGGTTAGGGGTTTCAAGAGAGAGATATTAGGGGTTAGTGATCCAGAGAGAGAGAGATATCTAGAAATAGAAATGTTCGTAGTTAGTGGTCTACAGAGAGAGAGAGATCAATATTCGGAGTTAGGGGTTTAGAGAGAGAGAGATTAGTGGCTAGGGGTTAGAGAGTTTGGGAGAATGGGGGTTATAGGTTTAGAGAGAGTGTGGGATATTGGATAATAGGGTTTGAGAGAGAGAGAGAGAGAGAGAGAGAGAGAGATTGGGGTTTAGCAGTGTTAGCACTCACATTTTTGTTATGGTTGTACAAGGATAGTCCAAGTTAACCTTACAAAGCAATCTTTAGGAGAAAATATGGCCTCTTTCCTACGAGAGAGGGATCTCTTAATATATAAACACAAAGGCCAGATATAGAAACAAGTTTTAATGATTATATTGGTTGAAACAAGTGGCTATCATTGGGCGTGGATTCAAAATCACAAGATATATATCAATGACAGTGCTTTTCAAAACAATATTTTCACAAAGGTAAGATAATCACTCTTTTACAATCAATTTGTTGATTTTCTAGTAGTAAAGAAGAAAAATGAGCAGTCCATTAAAATGGGAATCAAAAAGATGAATCCAATATTAGTTCAAGAGGAAAATGTTTATGGATACTTTAAATCAAAGAACCAAAACATAAAATTATGAATTCGGATTCAGTATACACTTATCCAAGTATGAAAGATAATAGAAAGGAAAAATATAATAGGAAGAACATTAATAGTAATGAAATGAAGTACAAATTTCGAAAGAACAATATGAGAATCTATAATACAAAATGTTTTCTTGGATCTACAACTTTATTTAACTTGAAAAATCTGTTACAAAATAGGTATCTCTTTCTCACAAGTTTCAACCCTTGTTACATTAAAAAATGGTGGTTTTATACACAAATATTTCTCTCTGAGTTGATAACTAGCATTATAAAAATAGGCATTGGTAACCATGTTATTATAGTTTTAGTTAAATTCTAAAAAACTAAGCTTCTTAACTACTTGCAAAATCTGTTAAATTTATTTTAAATAATTTGTGTATTTAATGTAGCTAAAGCCTCAAAATTTAATTCTTCATTGATGTAATTTGTATTTCATCTTGCCAAATTTTTCTATGGTCTTCCATTGATCTCCAGATGGAAGCTCCAGACTTTCCATCTCCTTTGAAAATACTCTCAGCTCCACCTGATTCACATAAGAAATAGGTGGAAGTTGAGCACCAATTTTTTGAATATAGATGGAAGACAATATCTTTGATCTAAAAAAAATGTAAAAGAAGTCAATATAATAGAAGAAGATCTAACAAGACAACTCCAAGAAAAGATAGAAATTTGTCAAAAGAAATAATTGAAGATCCTCTCTTTGAAGGTATATCTAGACAAAACAACTTCTCAGTTAAAGACAAATTCAAATATCGAGAATAACATTGAAGAAAGTAAAATCAATACGGAAAAGAAAAAAAGACTAACAACTATACACGTATCCTTTGAAGATCCCATGATCAACAAGAATTAAGAGAACGTAGATCACAAAGAATATTCTCTTCTCGGGGATACCCTAGGATGTTCAATGGATATTATTACAATGGAAATAATTGTTAACCCAAAAAATCCCCCAATGAGCTCTACATGACCTACACGACCTAAAGACATCCATGCATGACCCTCATTTGACCCCCACACCCTCATAAAGGCTCAAAAATATGTAAAAGGGGTTAAAAACCCCTAAAAAGATCCAAAATAGCTCTCATAGGGCTAAAACCTCCAAAAAGGGGATAAAACCCCTCAAAGGAGCTTAAACCCCCCAAAGGAGCTAAGAATTGGGTGAAAGGGACTAAAGCCCTGGCTAAGGGCTTAAAACCCTAAATCTTTAGGAAAAAGCTATAAATAGAGGGGTGGGGGTCACTCTCAAAACACTCCTTCTCTCCCTATCGTTATGCTTCCCATGTGAGTGCCTTGACACCCTTTGCCTCTCAAGCCATTCACCCTCCCTCTTCTCCATTGCTCCACAAGCTAAGATTCCATCCCAAAGAGAGAGAGGTGCTTCCAAAGATAGGGCATGGTGGCCCATTTCCACCCATACAGGAGGTATACTTGTGTTTTATGTCATTTTTATTGTAGTTTTCTAACATTTTTTTTTTGCAGACTTCTTTGCTAATGCTTTTCTACAGTTCTTCCATTGATTTCTTACAGCTTTATTTGATTTCTAACCATTTCATGCAAGGTTTCATAGCTTGGCCCTAACCTTGTTTTGCAGGTTTTCTTTCAACCCCAATAAGGAACCCTACCCTTCCATCCTATATACGGAAGGGAGTTGTTCCTACTTGTAGCTAGGGTGAAATCCCTACTACAGAACTGACGACCATACCAAGTTGATCCCACAGGATCCCTAGATTTATTTTTCAAGTTTCAGTTTTTATTTGCCCTAGTTTAATTTTCTATCGAATGTAGTTTAGATCTATCTTTTTCTGCATTTTAGTTTATAGCCAATCCTCCTTAAGGCCAAACCGAGTCCATTCAACCATAGTACAAGTTATTGTCGGCCGTCTCCTGCTCAGGAAAAAAAATTTCCTCTTTTTGGGCCAGGTCGCACTTATTGGGCTAAAATAGGTGACCTGGTCGCTCATTTTTTCCCAAAAGGTGAAACTTCCCTCTCAGGAGCCAGATCGCTCATGTTTTCTATTTCTTAGCGACCCTATCACCTGTATTTTGGAAAATTTGGCGACCCCCTCACCACATTGACCCCAAAACAGGTGATCTGTCTCTCAGATTCAGTTTTTTAAGTTATCTGGACTGTCAATGTGGCTCAGCTGCCTTTGTCCAAGCATCTATGTTTATTTCATTTCAATTTGTGTAAATCACTATTAAATTTAACTGGTTAATGGTTTAAATGAATCTTCTTGAGGCTTGCATAAAATTATTGTAGGTTAAATTTCAGTTTGGAAATTAACACCTTGCCTAGCTCTTCCTCCTCTGCCCAATCATCACCCTCTGGGGTATTCTGGGATAATAGGAAGGGTAAATCTTGTATAGTAATAGCCACTTCATCTGTGATTTATTTAGACCACTAAAAATGGGTGACTTGGAAGGTAGAGGGGGTGGTAGGCCCAGGGGGCCTCCCAGCATTCGTGTCCTCCCTGTTGATCGACCTTGCACTCGGAGAGTGACCTAAGGATCTATAGATGGGATTAGTCCCATTATGTTGAGATCCCAGCACTCTTTCCTGGTCAAAGAGGAATATGGTTGTGAGGTAGTCACCTAGCAATTCTACCATAGTTCAGGTTCATTAGTTGCATGTTTCAAATTTTTTGTTCAATAATTCACTGGTTTCATAACAGGTTACCCATTTTGTAAGTGCTGTAACAAATCAGAAATGTCTATGAAGTATTCATAAACCATAAGTACAGTCACCTAATATAAAATAATTTATAAATGAACAATATTTCATACACTAAACATGCACACAACCACACCAAGTAAGATAACCAAACTCAGTTCATGACAATGAGCCAACAATTAAAATCTATCAAACTTACATTAATTCAAACACTTGCAGTATTTGAGGACATAAGTCCCTGAATGCCTTAACCATGGGAAGTAATTGGGCTCAACCCTAAAATTCATTGTGAGGAGTACCATGGGAACCCCAAAGTAGCTGGCCGTAGAGAGGAATTGACAAGCGAAGAGGGAAATGACCCCTACCGACTATCTAGATCTCTTGTGAGGAAAAATCCAAGCACTGTCTCCTGGAAGTCTTGGTGGGTGAGTGACCACCTAAAATCCAATAGGAAGCCACTGAAACCAAGGTTCAGAACATCACTACCAGATTACACCACTTGATTTACCAACCAAACACAATTAATCCCCTATTCTCTTCTTCACACCGAAGAGGTGATCCACCATTAATAGGGTCCTTGAACCAACACTGTCGAGACCATTCTCGATGACCATCTACACCTTCACAAGGAAACCAAACTTCTAACTTAGACTTGGACTCATATCAATATGAACCATATTTACACACTACACCATCTATCCCCATGGCTGGTGCAAATATAGAACCATTTTCTGGACTAGTGATTGGTAGTGGACCCATGTCCATACCCCACACCACCACAAACACCCCTGCTGGAGGTCCTAGCACTGTCATGCATACTATCATAAGTCATCTACCTTTTCCCAAACTTACCACTCACACTGTCCCACTTCACATGCTTAGGGGCAGTGGCCCTTCCACCTACATTATCCCTCCTATCATACAAGGGGGAAGTGGCCCTTCCACTCACATAGTGCCACTTACCATACCTGGGGGTAGTGTCCTGACCACAATTTTGCCACAAGTACCCCCAGACAGGTAGGTACATCATATTCATACAAACCCCACCACCATTTCTGGTATGTCGCACATCAACCTTGGGTCAAACCTCCCCTTCATGGCACGCCTCAACCTGCCTAACTTGGCTAGGTTAATGAACAACCCCATATGTCATAAAACCTTTTGTCCTCCCATGCCAACCAAACTCCCCTCAGACATCCTTAAGTTTTAAGGGAAGGCAGGGAAGTGCCCCCAAAACCATATCATGATGTTTCACCTATGGTGCTCATCAAATAGAATCGTAGATGATTCGATCAGACTCATACTATTCCAATGTACCCTCACAGGTGTTGCAGCCAAGCGGTACATTGAGCTACCACAATCCAAGTACCTAGACTTCAACTCTTTCGCATTTATGTTCCTGCAATATTTCCAACTCCCCGTCAGATATAATGAAGGAGTGGAAATATTTCTATCTTTCCACCAAAACACTGCGACCCACATCACAAACCACATCCATGAGTGGAGGCAATGTCGCACCTTGTGCAAGATCAAGGTTGATGACAAGATCTTCCTAGACTAGTTCTTGAAAACCTTGCTGCCACCTATAGCCAAGGACGTCACCTCTGAATGTCCCCAAATAGATGAAGAGGCCATCTTGAAGGCCCAATATTTTGACCTCATTTACACATAGTCTGGATACCCTTACACCATCATTTCTGATGCTCCCCAAGCAGTTACCTCCTATCGGGATGCACTAGGGGCATCCCATGCTACAGATGGCATCATAGGATATGTCTCCCATCAACCACAACATCACCTGACACAACCTATGATGCCACCACAACCAATTAACACCCCTAGTGTTTCCTACCCAAACCAAACTTCTGACTATGCAAGAATGATGTCCCAGTCTGAAGATACAACTTCTTATGCACAAATTTCACCATAGCAACAAAACCATGCAACTAATTGGCCGACACAACAATATGTGGGATAGATGCCAACATTTGTAGCACCCCCATCCCACTAAGTCTACTTTGCACCACCTATGCAAGCCTCTCAAGCCCTCGCCCCCACTATGCCATCACCTTTCTAATAGGTGTTTGCCTAGAAAAACCGTCCCAACTAGCCATCCCCCAATAACCAACAAGGGAAAGCCATAAATAACTGAGCTAGGAACTGGGGAAACAACCAGCCATAAGGAGGGGCTTAGCAGCTAAACCCTCCCAACAATGGCACCAATCCGCCAGCTCAAAATATCCAATGTCCTAACCCACCTAGACACAACGCTCCATTACGCACAAATCAACCATGCAAACTATGCGACATCTACGAGTACTATACACATGACTACCCCTTCATGGGCCACTCCAAGAAGGTTCTTCAGAATGAATCTCAGTACGGTACCAATGTGATAATCCTAGCTCAACCCAACCTAGCACCACTAGGCCATCCACCCATGGTGCTCTATAACCTGTTACCACTCCAAGGCTTGGTAGCAACCACATCCATGCCCCCACCTGCCCCCACAACCCCTTTTGCAGCCCTGCCTATAGAGACAAGGGTTCATCAGCTGCTAGCCATAACAACTGACGAGGTCAACTTGCATACTAGGAGGAACCAATATGGGTCCAATACCAAAAATACTGACCTATCAATGGCATCCATGTCCAACGCTACCAACATACCTCTTCACTTACCCCCTTTTCCCCCACACCCCCCCCATACGGCAGGTGGCTAACAATTCCATGGCTAGATATGATGTGAGATATAGCATCATGGATGACTTGGACAAAACACCTATGACCATGTCCTCTCTTGAGGTTCTTAAAACACGCCCAACATAAAAGAAATCTCTACTATCTTCCCTTGATGCTGTAGACCCCTCCAACTCCAACTTGATCTCTTTTGATTTGGACAATGGAGAACCCAGAATTCCATCCACCATCGCCTTCCAAATTTAGGTCTCAATCCAGAATTTGGTGGTCCATTGATGCATCATCGACGAAGGGGCATCCATCTGTGTGATGTCAACATCTATCTGGTAGAAATTCAGGTCCCCTACCCTTGAATCGTCTACCACTATGCTTTGTTCATATGATGGCCATGCCACTAGATCCCAAGGAATCCTTCTGCATGTCCCCATCACTTTAGCAGGGAAGATAGTCCTAATTGACATAGAAGTGGTCAAGGCACAGTTGGACTATAACTTGCTTTTGGGACGAAGCTACATGTACGCCATGAGAGATGTGGCATCCACTATGTTCCACCTTATGATGTTCCCTCATGATGGGAAGATTTTGATGGTGGATCAATTGACTTACCATGATCCACAGGGGCCAATGGAACTAGCCAATGTTATCCCTACCATCGACACTATTGTCGACAACACAACTGCCCCACCATTATTGAACGTATCCCCTGGGTTGTTCACCGAAACCTTTATGACAACTCCCTTACCCTTCATGTCACCTCCACTGAAGCCAAGTGATACTGTGGATTTGTGCATGCTATCATATAGCACAAGTTTACCAAAACCCCAACCATAGTTGCAACACCAAATGAAGCCATAGCACCAACCACAACCACAACACCAACCGTAGTCACAGCTCCAACCACATCCATAGCTCCATTCGTAGCCGAAACTCCATCCGCAGCCAAAACTCCATCCGCAGCCTCAACCCTAGCCACAGCCGCAACCTCAACCTCAGTTACTAGGGAAACACTAGGGTTCATTCCCACTCAACATGATTGTTTTCCTTTCCTTTTCCTATTCCTACCATTCGAGATCGTGAGTAAGTCTGTCTTGACAACCCAAAATCTATAGGATTTCACACTAGGAGTTCTTGTATGGTACCTTGAACCACCTACCCTATCTCTGATGCCTGAGGATGTGTTGAATCATGTCCAACCAATTGAGATGATGTTGCACCTACCTATGGGTCCATCAAAGACTCCTCCCATCTCCAGGCCTTCCCCTCTTCCTCCAATAGAGATAGGGGGAAAAGCCACCAAAACCATAACCAATACCATTTACATGATATCTAGCACCAGTTTCCTTCTTATCTCATTGACCGTGGAAGATCCACTTTATCTATCTTGGCACCACTTACGTGATGACGGAGATATCTATAAGACTGCCTTCGATTTTACCCCATTCCCTTTAAACCATAGTTCGCAATTGGTTCTTCTCATAAAAGACCGGATTCTGTCACCCTACCTTGCCAATGACCTTCGTCTTGGCAAGGGGGCATGCCTCTTCGCTGACTCAGATGGTCACCTCTTGAAGAAGCCATGTAACGGGCTCTACCTCAAGAGAGTATATGCCTGATATAACCACTATAAGTCCTTTATAGTGTATTTTTTTCCTTTTTTGTTTTACAATGTTTTTACCACAAATCAAAGACCCCCATTCAAAGGTAGCACCATTAGTTGTTGATTCAGAGTCACTTGGAGCTTGTTCGAGACACCCCTCGCACCTCTAGGCTCAAATTTCCATCTTTTATGTTATAATGAGACCATTTTCTCATGTTTAACAAGTAATTTTTGGGGCCACTTCCCGATAGTTACCTTGGTTTATGTACCACATTGTGATACAAGTGTCTCTGGACCTATAATTGTGTCACACCTGCCTGCTGTAATTCATGTGGGATGCCAGACCATCTGTCAGAAGGCATATCATTTTATTTCAACATATAACTATCTAATCCACCCACTGCACCTTATGCGAGTATCCATACCATCACCCGGAGGACGGATCATTTCCTTTGCATGCATTAGGCATATAACTGCCTCCAAACTTGCACTTACATCACATGTAGTCAAGTCCGTCCACCACAACTCACACAATCCAAGTACCACCATTGCTGGTATGTAGCACATCAACCTTGGGTCAAACCTCCCCTTCATGGCATGCCTCAACCTGCCTAACTAGGCTAGGTTAACAAACGACCCCATCTATCATCAAACCTTTTGTCCTCCCATGCCAACCAAACTCCCCTCAGACATCCCTAAGTTTGAAGGGAAGGGAGGGGAGTGCCCTCAAAACCATATCATGACATTTCACCTATGGTGCTCATCAAACAACATCGTAGATTATTCGATCAGACTTGTACTATTCCAACATACCCTCATAGGTGTTGCAGCCAAGTGGTACATTGAGCTACCACAATCCAAGTACCCAGACTTTAACTCTTTCGCATTTATGTTCCTGCAATATTTCTAACTCCCCATCAGATATGATGAAGGAGTGTAAATATTGCTATCTTTCCACCAGAACACTTCGACCCACATCACCGACCACATCCTTGAGTGGAGGCGACATCGCACCTTGTGGAAGATCAAGGTTGATGACAGGATCTTCCTAGACTAGTTCTTGAAAACCTTGCTGCCACCTATAGCCAAGGACATCACCTCTGAATGTCCCAAAACAAAGGAAGAGGGCATCTTGAAAGCCCAACAATTTGACCTCACTTACACAGAGTATAGATACCTCTACACCATCATTTCATATGCTCCCCATGCAGGTACCTCCTACCAGGATGCACTAGGGGCATCCCATGCTGCAGATGGAATCATAGGATATGTCTCCCATCAACCACAACATCACCTGACACAACCTATGATGACACCACAACCAAGTAACACCGCTAGTGTTTCCTACCCAAACCAAACTCTTGACTATGCAAGAATGATGTCCCAGTCTGGAGCTACACCTTCTTATGCACAAATTTCACCACAGCAATAGACCCATGCACCTAATTGGCCGACACAACAAGATGTGGGACAAATGCCAACTTTTGTAGCACCCCCATCCCACCAAGTCTAACTTGAACCACCTATGCAAGCCACTCAAGCCCTCACCCCCACTCCGCCAGCACCTTTGGGATAGGTGTTTGCATAGAAAAACCGTCCCAACTAGCCATTCCCTAATAACCAAAAAGAGCAAGCCATAAATAACTAAGCTAGGAACCGAGGAAACAACCAGCCATATGGAGGCTTCCAGCAACTGAACCCTCCCAACAATGGCACCAATCCGCTAGCTCAAAATATCCAATATCCTAACCCACCTAGATGCAACGCTCCATTACACACAAATCAACCATGGAAACTATGCGACGTCTACGAGCACTATACACATGAGTTCCCCTTCATGGGTCACGCCAAGAAGGTTCTTCAGAACAAATCTCAGCACAGTACCAATGTGATAGTCCTATCTCAACCCAACCTAGCACCAATAGGCCATCCACCCATGGTGCTCCAGAACCTATTACCACTCCAAGGCTTGGTAGCAACCGCATCCATGCCCCCACTTGCCCCCGCAACCCCTATTGCATCCTCGCCTACAAAGGCAAGGGTTCATCACTTGCTAGCCATATCAACTGATGAGGTCAACTTGCATACTAGGAGGAACCAATATGGTTCCACTACCAAAACTGTTGAACCATCAATGGCATCCATTTCCAACGCTACCAACATACCTCTTCACTTACCCCCTTTTCCCCCATGCCCCCCCATACAACAGGTGGCCAACAATTCCATGGCTAGATCTGCTATGAGGTATAGCATCATGGATGACTTGGAAAAAACACCTATGACCATGTCTACTCTTAAGGTGCTTAAAACATGCCTAACTCAAAGGAAATATCTACTATCTTCCCTCAGTGTTGTAGACCCGTCCAACTCCAAATTGATCACTTTTGATTTGGGCAACGGAGAACCCATAATTCCATCCATCATTGCCTTCCAAATTTAGGTCTCAATCCAGAATTTGGTGGTCCATTAATGCATCGTCAACGAAGGGGCATCCATCTGTGTGATGTCAACATCTATCTGGTAGAAATTCAGGCCCCCTACCCTTGAACCATCTACCACTACGCTTTGTTCATATGATGGCCACCCCATTAGATCCCAAGGAATCCTTCCACATGTCCCTATCACTTTAACAGGGAAGATAGTCCTAATTGACATAGAAGTGGTCAACGCACAGTTGGACTATAACTTGCTCTTGGGACGAAGCTACATGTACACCATGAGAGTCGTGGCATCCATCGTGTTCCACCTTATGATGTTCCCTCATGATGGGAAGATTGTGATGGTGGATCAACTAACTTACCATGATCTGCAGGGGCCAATGGAACTAGCCAATGTTATCCCTACCATCGACACTATTGTCGATAGCACAAGCGCCCCACCATTATTTAACGTATCCCCTAGGTTGTTCACTGAAACCTTTATGAAAACTCCCTTACCCTTTGTGTCACCTCCACTAAAACCAAGTGATACTGTGGATTTATGCATGCTATCATATAGCACTAGTACACCCAAACCCCAACCACAGTTGCAACACCAAACATAGCCACAACACAAACCACAACCACAGCACCAACCGCAGTCACAACTCCAACCGTATCCATAGCTCCATCCGCAGCTGAAACTCCATCCACAGCCGCAACCCTAGACACAACTGCAACCTCAACCTCAGTTACTAGGGAAACAATGGAGTTCATTCCCACTCAACAAGATTGTTTTCCTTTCCTTTTCCTTTTCCTCCCATTCGAGATTGTGAGTAAGTCTATCTTGAAAACCGACAATCTATAGGATTTCACACTAGGAGTTCCTGTATGGTACCTTGAACCACCTACCCTATCTCTGATGCCCCAGGATGTGTTGACTCATGTCCATCCAATTGAGATGATGTTGCACCTACCTCTGGGTCCATCAAAGACTCCTCCTGTCTCTAGGCCTTCCCCTCTTCCTCCAATAGAGACTCTGGGAACAACCACCAAAAGCATAACCAATACCATTTACACGATCTTTAGCACCATTTTCCCTCTGATCTTGTCGATCATGGAAGATCCACCTGATCTATTCTGGCACCACTTACATGATGACGGAGATATCTGTAAGACTGCCTTCAGTTTTACCCCATTCCCTTTAAACCATAGTGTGCAATCGGTTCTTCTCATAAACTACCCGATTCTGTCACCCTGCCTTGCCAACGACCTTCATCTTGGCAAGGGGGAATAGCTCTTCATTGACTCAGATGGTTGCCTCTTGAAGAATCCGCGTAACAGGATCTACCTCAAGAGATTCTATGCCTGATATAACCACTATGAGTCCTTTATAGCATATTTTTTTCCTTTTTTGTTTTACAATGTTTTTACCACAAATCAAAGACCCCCATTCAGGGTTAGCACCATTAGTTGCTGATTCAGAGTCACCCGGAGGTTGTTGAAGACACCCCTCACACCTGTGGGCTCAAATTTCCATCTTTTATGTTATAATGAGACCATCATCTCATGTTTAACAAGTAATTTTTCAGGGCCAACTCCTAATAGTTACCTTGGTTTACATACCACATTGTGATACAAGTGTCTTTGGACTTGTACTTGTGTCACACCTGCCTGCTGCAATTCATGCGGGATCCCAGACCATCTCTTGGAAGTCATATCGTTTTATTTCAACATATAACTATCTAATCTTCCCACCACACCTTATGCAGGTATCTGGACCATCACCCAGAGGACGGATCATTTCCTTTGCATGCATTAGGCATATAACTGCCTCCAGACTTGCACTTACATCACATGTAGTCAAGTTCATGCACCACAACTCACACACAACTCTCTTGACCTCTGTCTGAGAGCCACCTTAGTTTTCATGCCACTGCCACACCGACTCGTGTGCCTCTGTCGCGATCTATCCCGTGCATGTATTGGTATGTTTAAGAGCCACCTGCTCCATCCATACTGCATGAATGACCTTTGGACCACTGTCCATTGTCCTGACATAGGGGCACCATCAGTTCCTCCTCGATCGGTTGAACATAATGGAGTTTCCATTAAGCCCTTATCTGACTCCTAAAAGAATTAAAAGATTGTCGAGTGAAACTTCTTCCTTTCCCGCTCGTTAAAGTATAGGAAAGGGCGTCTACATCATTTCATTTATCTTCTTTTGTGGACTATGTAAATGAACATCTAAAAAGGACCACCTTTGCACATTCAAGCCAAGACCATTCCCCTCTGCATCCTTTTATGCTTTCTCGGGGAGAGGGGTTGAACTCTACGAAAAATCTCACCATGGGTTTTCGTTAAGCTCTTTTCTAGCCTTGTCATCAAGAAAATATTGTCGAGAAAAGTTGGTTTTGTTCATGCCCGTAAAAGTATCTGAATGACCGTCTAGTTAGTATAGGTTTAACCTTTTCTAGCCTGATTGGACTACCAATGGTAAATAAGTCTCCCATCCCTGAAAGCATGGTAGAGCTCTCCTATGTACACTTTTAACCTTTTTCAGGCACTATAGACTACCAACGAAAAAGAGACCCCAGTGGAGTCTTCTTCGTGCTTTCAGACTCTCTGAAAATGAAAGCACCATTGAGCATTTACTTTCTTGGACTCACCAAAAATTCACGAGATCATATGACAATGGTGTCTTTAGACACAACCTTGACATATAACAGTTCGGCAACATTCTTACTTTGGGTCACCTTTTTTCAGAGTACTATGCGATGTGTCTTCCTTGGATCCCATCAATACCAAAAGTGTCTACCTTTCCCAAGAATTTCCCATCTGTAGTTACATTCCTAGTATTACAGCGATGATCCCTTTCCCATGAGTCAGTTTCATTTGCTGCCTGGTCCGCCCTGCCGTCATATTTTGAACAAAGGAAGTTTGAGTCCCTCGTGATTCCCTACCCCTGTTCATCTCCTCCCCCTGCCCTCCCATTCATCAAGTCAGTCCTCATATTTCCTCACATCTTTCGGTTATCTCGCTCACACTTTTGGTCAAGGAAACACCATTTCCTTGTCCAATTATAGGTCTCCCTCTGTCGATGACAACACACATATTCCAAAGGATAGACCTAGAGGTCCCTGTATCCTGGTTTCATTAACCTCATTGATGAGTTGCTTGGATCACTTGAGAGGAGTCCTTAGTGCCTCTAGGGATGGTTGTTTCTCACGTGCTTGACTCTAGCTACATCATTGCACCGTTGAGATTCATACAGGGTAATGGTCCGTGCAGTATTTGGTCGAAGACCCTGGATGTCACCTGACTCTAGCACATTGATGAGTCTATTTAAGGGACTCCAATAGGTTTATCTCCCGTATTATTTCCGGGTTGCGTTGGAGTCAATGTTCAGAAGCCCCATCAGTGCTTCTATATAGATTTATGATTGATGCAACATATTGGTACCACAGAGACTCTGACTCTGCATCAGTGGGTCCCTACAACTATGTATCGTTCCAGATCTAGTTGGCCATCAGCCATGAGGATATAACATTCCATGAGAATGCCATGGGTCCAATATAGCAATTCTTCAGATCAGTATTGTATTCATCCTCTCATTGATGCAACCACTATTGTAACAAAAGTTGTACATGATCGGCTCTTGTATTACAGAGCTTAGATGACATTATTCTTTTGACATTGTCATGAGCATAGGGATGCCCGCCTCATCCATATACATGTCACACATTGTTTTTATCTCACCCATTTATGGGAACCATATTAATACTAAAACCAAAAGCCACCATGCACCATCCTAGGAAGAACCACCTCTCCTTAGAAAATCCTATGATGTCCATCGGCCATACGATGAGCTCCTACTTTCACACATCAGGGGGCAATTTGTTAACCCAAAAAATCCCCCAATGAGCTCTACTTAACCTACACCACCTAAATACATCTATGCATGACCCTCATTTGACCCCCACACCCTAAGAAAGAATTAGGAGAAAGGGAATTAAATCCCCAAAAAGGGGCTAAAGCCTTGACCAAGGGCTTAAAACCCTAAATCTCTAGGAAAATGCTATAAATAGAAGAGTGGGGGTCACTCTCAAAACACTCCTTCTCTCCCTATCATTATGATGCCCATGTGAGTGCCTTGTGACCACTTGCCTCTCAATCCATTCACCCTCCCTCTTCTCCATTTCTCCACAAGCTAAGCTTCCATCCCAAATAGAGAGAGGTGCTTCCAAAGCTAGGGCATGGTGGTCCATTTCCACCCATACAGAAGGTATACTTGTGTTTTATGTCATTTTTATTGTAGTTTTCTAACATATTTTGTTTGCAGGATTCTTTGTTAATGCTTTGCTACAAATATTCCATTGATTTCTTGTAGCCTTATTTGATTTCTAACCATTTCATGGAGGGTTTCGTAGCTTTTCCCTAACCTTGTTTTGTGGGTTCTCTTCCAAACCCAACAAAGAACCCTACCCTTCCGTCCTATAGATGGAAGGGAGCTGTTCCTGCCTGTAGCTAGGGTGAAATCCCTACTACAATAACTATGGTCACAAATTCATCCATTTCTTTGATCATGAAGCGGCACTAGAAGAGCACATGGCACAGTTGATACAACTTGAAGAGGACCGCTTTATCGCAGATTTCCATCAGCACATCGATAAGGCTCGAAAGAAGGATTGGAATGATCACCACATAAAGAAAAAATAGTTTCATCAAGGAGATTTGGTGCTATAACAAGTTCCTAAAGCATCCAGGTAAGTTATAGATGCATTGGTTAGGGCCATATCTTCTTAATTCCATTACTTCTGGGAGAGTCGTTCAACTACAGCAATTAGATGGTGTGGTTCTTCCAAAACTGGTGAATGGTATCTGACTAAAGCCCTATAGGATAGTTTCAGAATCACATAATGCTTAAGGAACTACAAAACAAAAAGGAATAGATAGCCAGAGGAATGGCGCACTAGGAGGAAGTGGATGCGGAAGTAAGGGAGTCATTAGCGTAGTTAGGAAGATCTGTCACAATAGTTATAGGGTTTCGACATAGTCAAATCAGAAATAAATGAAGAACAGTTAAACCAACTAATCGATTCCACTTGTTGAAGTGACGCGTATTGATGGAAAATATGACCATTAGGTTGACAAGATCGACAATGGATTTGGGAAGTTAATGCATGATTTGATCATGATGGTCGCGGTTGATTCGGTAATGATTACAATTGATCATCTGGATGCTATAAGAAGGTGCTCAATGCAGGTTAAAAGAACCATTCTGCTAAGTTAGGTTCAAAATACTATTGAAGCGAATTTAAATTCCAATGCTCCTAAGTGTATTGTGAGAGCTGTAGAGAGAAGAAGAGGGTGCATCATGACTATGGGGCATTGTTGCAGGATGCAGAGTAACCCAGACATAGTATATATTTTGAGTGAGAGGCACTCACCAATCAGATTGGTTATTATTGTTGAATAAATTACCAGTATGCAGGCCATATCATCCTCTATATTAACGAAGAAGAAGCAAGGGCAGAAGCCTAGCTCCCCAATGCTAATGAAGAGGAAGACACGAACATCGGTGAGAGCGCAAGATGATGCAGCCTCCCAGACGGGGCCTTATATATTTGGTGTTGTAGAATAAGTAGTTCACATCGAGGTCTCTCTTAAGTACATACTGGGCTACATCGCCCCAACCTGACCTAGTGCGTAGCCTCAGTGGCTAACCAAGAACCAGAAGTATCAGCCAAAGATGCCAGCGGTGCCAAAAGGGATGGTGTGCACCACTGATATTGTATGAGCGTTGATGAAGATGAAGTATGATGACCATGAACTGTTGTCATTACAGGATGTAGCAAATGAGCCTTATGAGTCGTTAACCTCGGTCGCTAGAGGACCCATAGTGTGTATCCCACAGCCATGGGTGCAAGGGTTGGATAAATTTGGGTTGCTAAGGCTCATCAACATGCCACATTTTAGGCTACTGAATGAAGAAAATGCTTATGTGAAGAAACTCTTGGATTTCTTTCATGGAGGGACATTGTGGTTGGACATGCTAGTTGCAATCACGGTGGATTTGATTTTGGAGATCACAAGGTTTCCAAAGGATGGGCCAGACCCATCGCAATACTTCAAAGAAAAGGATAATGATAAGAGACTTGTTGCATGGTTGAAGCTGAAGAATGACTTAGAGCACGATGGAAGAGCATCACGCATTGATAACATCAATGACCACATGGTACACATCGAAACCAGGATATTAGTGAGAAATATTTTCTGCAAGAAACGCCCCATCAAGTGTAATTCAGGGGTAATTGTGTGTGCACAAATATGCCTAGAAGGGGTACAAATGAATTGGTCTCTCTTCTTGCTAAACCAATTGACACAGGAAGTAGTAGCAGTTTAGGATGGAGAGCGGACTTTCACATATAGCTGGCTATTGATCCTCTTCGCATTAGTGCCGTGGATGTAGTGAGAGGATTACCAATAGATGGAAGTTGAAGACGTTAAGGTGTGCAAAGGTGCAAGGTATCAAAACCTATGGTGGGTCGAGGAGCCTAGTAGGAAAGAGGATTGTGTGATTCACTTTTGGGTATACTGGGAAGCACTGCAAGTGATAGCAGTCAAATTTCCCCGAATGTCCAATGCGATTGCATCCAAATATCAAAGGATCACTTGGTTCTCCATAGGACCACACACCATTCATGTACAAGCTCGATGCAACCCATATAAAAAATTTCTACCAATGTCGTATAAGGTGACGGATGAGGAATTGGATGCAGCGATTGATGACTGGCCTATAGCATGGAAAGATCCAGTCAGCACCACCGAATTATCAACAGGACCACCAGCAGATGCACCTGATGATCCGGTACGAAGAGATGACTAGGAGAGTCAACATGACTCCGATGGAGAATCATCAACAGGGACTCACCCAAAGTAACAACAAATCCTTAAGGAGATAGGGACCAAGAGGCAAATGGAGCAGCATGTGAGCAGCATCACTATTTCAGCAATGGAGGCGTAGCTACAACAACTTGTTGAAGCTGTCAATGATGCAACCGATGTAGCCTCCAAGGAAATTAAGAAGTCCGCACAGGAAGGATTCACAAAGGTAAGATATAAGTTGTATTATGTTTATAATGTTGTTTCACGAAGAGCACCAGAGGATGCAGCTGTATAGGACTATGCGTCAATTAGCACCGAGCTATGGACCGAGAATTTTCAGATTCCCCCAACTGCGATTGATGTTGGACGAGAGGATGTCAACTCCTTACTGCATCAGCTACAGAATATTGTGGTGGATATCAATAAGTTTTCCACCTATACCTTAGTACACATGCAGTGGGTCTCCAATCAGGAGTTGGCTGATCATCAAAAAGAGATCAACGACGAGTACCTGCAGTCACAAGGATACATTGATGGAAAAAAAATCACAGGAAATAGAGGCGCTAAAGAAGGAACAAGAGGAGCTCAAGATGAACACGACATAATAAACCATAGAACTCAAGAAGAAAACTGATCACCTTATTATTGAGAAGGAGCAACTTTTTTCTCGCCAGGGCCAAGTGGAGGAAGCCATTACGGATTCTTTTTAGTGCATCCATGAAAGCACTGCGGAATTGGATGCAATCTCCAAGGAAAAGATTCTTGGGGAAGTTATCATGCAACTCCAGCTAGACAACAACATTTTGAACATGCTGGTCTACCTAGATACAACCCCGGAGAAAATTGCAAAAAGGAAGGGTGCCATCGAACAGATAGTGGCACAGTTTGAAGAAATGGAGTGGAAGGTCAAAAATATCACTATAGTGATGACACAATTTTGGGGTAGTGTCATTCAATATGAACAGTTAGAGAAACTGCCATAGAAGTTGCAAGAAGTCGAGGGTTAGTTGGAAACATTGAAGACGACACTAAGGACAATGCCACCAATTGTTTCAATTACACAGTTCGCAGAGTTAAAGGAGCTATAGAAACAAGTTGTAAAATCTCAAGAGCAACAGCGGGAGCTCAATAACCAACTCGACGAGTTGCAAGAAATTGGAGCCCAATTGTCGGTAAAAGAATTCATTGTGCAGGAGGGAAAGAAGGAAGTGAATAAAATGTTGGTGGAGCACCCATTAAAGTAGGATTTGCTTCGATGTTAGGACCTTGCTGAGAAAATTAAAACATAGGTAAAGGAGATCACTCAGTAGTACGACGGCTTCAAGCTGAAAATTAATGAGTACACCATGTCCAACTAATCCACAATATTGTATTGGGGGGATGTTGGCAGGAGTTTTGGCCCAAGTTAGTTGTGCAACATCGTGGATGTTGTGCAAGCTGAAAAGACACTGCGTAAGTGAAAGATGGCATGTAAGGTGGAAGATAGATTATTTTTAATATTTTGTGTCACTTTTTGTACTTTTGGACCATATTTTGTGGATATTGGTCATTAGTTGGTAGAATCAATTAGGAATTAGTTTGAAGTGGACCGTGAATGTAAAGGCGCAAGCTTATAAATAGAAGAATAATTGTAAATAGAATTATTAAAAAGAAACCATCGTGAAGAAGAGATCACAAAATGAGAATTGAGTACTTGAATTTCAATTGAATTGTTGTATGTTTTGAATATATGGTTGATTGCATAGAAGTAATATGAAAAGACGAGGGCTGATCTAAAATACTGTTCTCTTTTTGTCTATTTCTGTCTTTCTATTTCTATAATCCAATGGTGAATGTGTGTGATATGGATCTATGATGCGATGTTTACTGCTTACAAATGATGTTATCTTTCTATATTTGTTTGCACAAAAACATGGTTGTTTTTGTGATGAATGAATGATGCGATCTTTTAAAGAGCAATGATGAATGGTTCTATTGATGATTAAGTGATTGGTTAGATATGATAGATAATTTGATGAATTGTCAATTCCCATAGTCGTTTTCTATTCTGCGGAAACTTGGTTCTGTCATACCTCCCTCGAACATCTCGAGTGATACTTCATCTTCTTCGTGGGTGTTGCCAGACAGGGTAAAACCTGTCTAGGTCAGTGCTTAGGGAGATCCCGATGATTTTAGCGTCGACAGAGTGGGAACCCCTATCGAGTGGGTTTTTTGGTTGGGTTTGCACAAACATTTAGAGAGAGAGAGAGAGAGAGAGAGAGAGAGAGAGAGATTGGGTGTTGGATGTTTAGAGAGGGAGAGAGAGAGGGAAATTAACGATAATAGGTCTAGTATTTGAGAGAGAATGGGGGTTAGGATTGTAGAGAGATATATTTGGGGTTATGTGTTTATATATATATATATATATATAGAGAGAGAGAGAGAGAGAGAGAGAGGTTACAAGTTTACAAAGAGAGAGAGAGATATTTTGGGTTAGGGGTTTAGAGAGAGAGACAAAAGGAGAGAAATTGGAGTTTATGGGGTCTAGAGAGAGAGAGAGAGGGATATTGGAGGTTAGGGGTTTACATAGAGAGACAGAGAGAGAGAGATTTGATGTTAGGGGTTCAAAGAGATAAACAGATTGGGGGTTTAGGGTTTATTGAGAGAAAGAGAGATATTGGTGTTTAGGGGTCAATAGAGAGAGAGAGGGTTAAGGGTTACAAAGAGAGATTGAAATAGAAAGAGAGAGATTATGGGTTATTGGTTGAGAGAGAGAGAGATTGAGAGATTAGAGGTTACGATTTTATAAAGAGAGAGAGAGAGGGATTGTATGCTGGGGTTTTAAAGAGAGAGAGATTATGGGATAGGGGTTTATAGATAGAGATACATTGTGGTTAAGGGGTGTATAGATATTGAGAGAGAT
>LPNX011113706.1:442487-466552 GCA_001517045.1 Pseudotsuga menziesii | reverse complement strand
GGTGATTAGAATTTTGGAGAGAGAGATAAGTAGAAGGATAAATATTCGGGGTTAGAGGGTCTAGAGAGAGGAAAAGGGAGAGGGAGGGAGAGATTGGAGTTTAGCAGTTCAAAGAGAGAGATTGATATTTGTGGTTAGGGGTTAGAGAGAGAGAGAATGGGGGTTAAGGGTCTAGAGAGAGTGTGAGAATGGAGGATAGGGGTCATGAGAGAGAAATTTTTGGGTTTAGCGGTTTAGAGGGAGAGCAAGAGATTGGGGGTTAGCGGTTTAGATGGAGAGAGAGATATAGAGATTGGGGGTTAGAATTTTTGTGATAGAGGGACAAAGAGATATTGGAGGTTACATGTTTATAGAGAGAGATTGGGGTTAGTGTATTAGGGCAAGCGAGAAATATTAAGACAAATATTTGGGTTTATAGGTTTATAGAGAGAGAGAGAGGGAGAGATTACAAGTTAGGGTTAGAGAGAGATAGAGAGAGGGAGAGATTGCAAGTTAGGGGATTAGTGAGAGAGAGAGGGAGAGATTGCAAGTTAGGGGTTTAGAGAGAGAAAGGGATTGTGTATTAGTGGTTTAGAGAGAGAGAGGTTGGGGGTTAGCAGTTCAGAGGGAGATAAATAGAAAGAGAGATATTCAGGTTTAGAGGTTTAGAGAGAGAGAGAGAATGGAGATTACAATTGACAGAGAGAGTGAATGGGGGTTAGGACTTTAGAGAGATATATTGGGTGCTATGGGTTTAGAGATTGAGAGAGAGAAAGAAAGATATTGGGGGTTAGTGACATATAAAGAGAGAGAGATTGCAAGTTAGGGGTTTAGAGAGAGAGATATTGGAGATTAAGGGTTTAGACAGAGAGATAGAGAGAGGTTGGGGATTAGGGGTCTAGAGAGAAAAGGAAATAGAAATAGAGAGATTGGGGGTTAGGGGTTTAGAGAGAGAGAGAGAGAATGGAGATTAGAGGTGATAGAGAGAGAGATTGGGGGTTAGTGGTTTAGAGAGAGATGTATATTGGGGGTTAAGATAAATAGAGAGAGAGAGAATGGGGGTTAAGGGTTTTGATAGAGAGAGATTGGGAGTTAGGGTTTTAGAGAGAGAGAGGAGGAGGATATATATTTAGAGAGAGAGGGAGAAAGGGGGTTAAAATTTTAGAGAGAGAGAGTGAGAGATTAGCGGTTAGGATTTTTGAGATAGAGAGAATGGAGGTTAGGTGTTTGGAGGGAGATAGAGATTGGGCATTAGTGGCTTTGAGAGAGATAGAGAAATAGAAAGACAAATATTGAGATTTAGGGGTTAGAGAGAGATATAGAAATTAGGGGTTATGGGATTAGAGAGAGAGGGCGATATTGGATTCTAGGGGTTCATAGAGACAAAGCTATTGGGGGTTAGGGGTTTATATAGATAGATAGAGAGATAGATTAGGGGTTAAGGGTTTAGAGAGAGAGAGAGAAAGAAAGAGATTAGGGTTTAGAGGATTAGAGATAGAGAGGTAAATAAAGAGATTGGGGGTTAGGGGATTCTAGAGAAAGAGAGAGTATGGGTTAGGAGTTTAGAGAGAGATAAAGAGAAAGAGGTGGTTAGGGTTTTAGACAGTGTGAGAGAGAGAGAGATAGGAAGATAGAGAGCTCGATGGTTATGGGCTAAAAGAGAGAAAGAGAGAGAGGGTGGGTTTTAGGGGTTTAGACAAAGTGTGTGTGGGTTAGGGATTAGATAGACATATAGATAGATAGAGAGAGAGAGAGAGAGAGAGAGAGAGAGAGAGAGAGAATGGTGTTTAATGGTTTAGAAAGATAAAGAGGGAGGGAGATATTCAGGCTTAGGGTTTCAGAGAGGGAGAGAAAGATACAGGGGGTTAGGGAGAGAGGTATTTTGGGTGTTATGGGTTTAGAGATAGAGATATATTGGGGGCTAGGAAATTAGAGAGAGGGTGTGAGAGAATGATAGTGTAGGTTAGGGTTTTATAGAGAGAGAGAGGTCTTAGGTTAAGGATTTAAGGTTAGGGGTTAAGAATAAAGAGTGAGGGAGAGAGAGAGAGAGAGAGAGATTGGGGATAATAGGTTTAGAGAGAGAGACCAATTAGAGTAGAGAGAGAGAGTAGGAGTTAGGGACTTAGAGAGAGAGAGAATGAGAGAGAGAAATAGAAAGAGATCCTCGAGGTTAGGGGATTATAGAGAGAGAGAGATATATTGGGGACTAAGGGATTAGAGAGAGAGAGATTAAGGATTAGGGGCTTCGAGAGAGAGAGATTGGGGATTAAGGGCTTAGAGAGAGAGAGAAAGATTGGGGATTAGGGCCTTAGAGAGAGAGAGAGATTGGGTGTTAATGGTTCATAGAGAGAGACAGATATTTGAGGTTAAAGGTTTAGAGAGAGAGAGGTAAGGGGTTACAGGTTTAGAAAAAGAGATAGATTGGAGGTTATGTGTTGGGAAAGAGAGGGATAGGAGGTTAGCAATTTACAGAGACAGATATAGAGAGCGAGTGAGAATGAGACATTAGGGTTAGGGATTTAGAGACAGAGAGAGATTAGGGATTAGGGGCTTAGAGAGAGAGAGAGAGAGAGAGAGAGAGAGAGATTGGGGGTTAGGGGCTTAGAGAGAGAGAGATGGGATGTTAAGGGTTTAGAGAGAGAGAGATTGGAGGTTAAAGGTTTTTAGAGAGAGAGAGGTTGGGGGTTAGGTATTTATAAAGAGAGATAGACTGGAGGTTTCGAGTTGGGATAGAGAGGGATATGAGGTTAGAAATTTAGAGAGACAAAGACAGAGACCTAGTGAGAATGAGATTTTGGGGTTAGGTATTTAGAGAGAGAGGGAGAGAGAGAGATTGGAAGCTAGGATTTAGGATTTTAGTGATAGATATTTGGGGTTCGGTGTTTAGAGAGAGAGAGAGAGAGAGAGATTTTAGTTTAGGGGTTGACAAAGAAAGAGAGATTGCTGGTTAGGGGAGAGATTGGATGCTAGGGATTATCTTTGTCTCTCTCTCTCTCTCTCTCACACACACACACAGATTGGTGGCTAGGGGTTGAGAGAGAGAGATATTTGGGTTTAGGGGTTTAGAGAGAGAGAGAGAGAGATTGGAGTCCAACATTATAAATAGAGAGAGAGATTGGGGTTTAGGAGTTTAAAGTGAGAGAAAGAGAGGGAGAAAAAAATATTAAGAGTTAGTGGTTTAGACACACACAGAGAGAGAGAGAGAGAGAGAGAGAGAGAGAGAGAGAGAGATAAAGAGGGAGGGGGGCGAGAGAGAGAGAGAGAGAGAGAGAGAGAGAGATTGGATGTTGTGGGTTTAGAGAGAGGAATATTTTGGGTTAGGGGTTTAGAGAGAGAAAGATTTGGTTAGGTCTTAGAGAGAGAAAATGATAGAGATTGACAGAGATCGAGAGTTATGGGTTCAAAAAGAGAAAGAGAGAGAGAGAGAGAGGTTGGGTGTTAGGGGTTTAGGGAGAGAGAATAGTGTTAGGGATTAGGTATATAGATAGAGAGAATGATGTTTAAGGGTTTAGATAGATAGAGAGGGAGAGAGATCTATTGTTCGCTTAGGGTTTTAGAGAGGGAGAGATATATATAGGGTGTTAGAGAGAGATAGAGAGAGTTTGGTTATTGGGGGTCTAGAGATGGAGAGAGATTGGGGGTTAGGAATTTAGAGAGAGAGAGTGTGTGTGAGAATGATATTGTAGGTTAGTGGTTTAGAGAGAGAGAGGGAGAGATTGGAGGTTATAGGTTTAGAGATACAGATTAATCAGAGCTTAGGGGCTTAAATACACACACACACACACACACACACACACACACACACACAAAGACTAGGTGTTAGGAACTTGGAGAGAGAGGGAGAGAGAGAAACATAAAAAGAGGTTGGAGTTTAGGGGATTAGAGAGAGAGAGAGAGAGGGATTGGAAATTAGAGGCTTACACACACGCGCGCGTGCACACACACACACACACACACACACACACACACATAGTGGAGGTTAAGGGTTTAGAGAGAGGGAGAGAGATGTTGGGGATTAGGGGTTTAGAAAGAGAGATAGATTGGAGGTAATGGGTTGTGATAGAGGGAGATAGATTGGAAGTTATGGGTTGTGATAGAGAGAGAGAGAGAGGGAAATTAGCGGTAAGGGGTATAGTAAAAGAGAGACAATAGCAATTAGGATTTTAGAGAGAGATATTTGGAGTTAGGTGTTTAGAGGGAGAGAGTGAGAGAGAGATGTAGTAGGGGTTTAGGGGCAAGATTGGTGGTTAGGAGAGATATTGGATGTTAGGGGTTCACAAAGAGAGAGACATAGAAATTGGGGGTTAGGCGTTTATATTGATATATATATATATATATAGAGAGAGAGACAGAGAGAGAGAGAGAGAGATTTGGTATTACGGGTTTAGAGAGAGAGAGAGAGAGAATCGGGGTTAGTTGTTAAGAGACAGAGAGGGAGGGAGAGAGATTGCAGGATAAGATTTTAAAAAGAGATATTTGTGGTTAGGTGTTCATATAGATGGATGGATCGATGGATAGATAGCGAGAGAGAGAGATTTGAGGTTAGGGGTTTACAAAGAGAGAGACAGATTGGGGGTTAGGGGTTTAGAGAGAGGAACAAAAATAGAGATATTGGAGGTTAGGGGCTTACAGAGAGAGAGATACAAAGAGAGAGAGATTCGATGTTAGGGGTTCACAAAGAGAAATAAATTAGGGTTTTAGGGTTTAGAGAGAGAGAAAGAGATATATTGGTGGTTAGGGGTCAATAGAGAGAGAGAGAGAGAGAGAGAGAGAGAGAGAGAGATTTTGGGTTGGGGGTTTAGAGAGATAGAGATGGAGATTGGGGTTTAGGAGTTTATAGAGAGAGAGAGAGAGATTGGGGGTTAGTGTTTTAGAGAGAGAGAGAGAGAGAGAGATTGGGGATTAAGGGTTTATAGAGAGAGAGGGTTAGGGGTTACATACAGAGAGAAATAGAAAGATATAGATTGGTGGTAAGTTGTTAAGATAGATATATATAGAGAGAGAGAGAGAGAGAGATTAGAGGTTAGGAATTTAGAGTGAGATGGATTGTAGGTTAGGGTTTTAGAGAGAGCGAGAGATTATGGGATAGAGGTTTAGAGACAGAGAGAGATTAGGGTTCATTAGAGGAAATTTGGGGTCTAAAATGGGCCTTATAAGAAAACGCGCCAACAATAAGTTCTTGTGAGTTGGAATTCAAGAACCAATAGAATTCCAATAAAATGAGTCAACCATAATGGTTGAGTTGACATATTTTTTTTTTAAAAACTACTTTTTTTGTTCGTATTTTCGACATATCTCCTTGTGATTTTACTCAAATTTTGATCGAGAGAGCTCGTTGGATGCGAAATTTCATTCTGCATCCATTGAGTACCCACACTGCATAATTTTTATGGAGCCTGCTACCCCAAAAACAAGAAATACCTGAAAAACATGATGATGACATCATCATCACATTTTTTCAGGCATTTCTTGTTTTTGGGGTAGCGGGGTCCGTAAAAAAATATGCAGTGTGGGTACTGGTTGGATGCAGAATCAAATTCCACATCCAACAAACTCTCCTAATCAAAATTTGACTAAAAACACAGGGAGATATGTCGAAAATACGAACACAAACAGTAGTTTTTTTCTTTTTTTCTCCAAAATTAATAAATATTATTTTATTATTTTAACTATTATTTTATTATTTTCCTTAGGAGGCCCATTTTAGACCTCAAAATTCCTCTAATGAAGTGGTGTATAGATATTGAGAGAGATAAAAAGAGAGAGATATGGGATTAGTGGTTTAGAGAGAGAGTGACAGATTGGGGGTTAGTGGCTTAGTGGTTTAGCAGTTTCGATAAATATAAAGAAATTAGAGTTTAGGGGATTAGAGAGAGAGATATTGGAGACTAGGTGTTCATAAAGAGACAATAGGAAAATAGAGATTGGTGGTTAGTAGTTTAGAGAGAGATGGATAAATTAAGGGTTAGGGGATTAGAGAGAGATATTGGAGGCTAGTGGTTCATAGGGAAGAGATATTGGGGGTTAGGGGTTTAGAGAGGGAAATAAAAAGAGAGATATTTAGGGTTATGGGTTTAGAGAGCCTAGAGATAAATTCAGGGTTATGGATTTAAAGAGAAAGACAAATAGAGAAATAGGGTTTTAGATAGAGAGGGAGATTGGGGTTTATGGGTTTAGAGAGAGAGAAAGATTTAAGGTTAGGGGTTTAGAGAGATAGAGGGAGATAGAAATAAAGATATTGGAGGTTAGGGATTAGAGAGAGATATTGCATGTTAGGGGTTTAGTGAGAGAGAGAGAGAGTAGCGTTACAGGTTTAGACAAAGAAAGAGAGAGTGAGGGGTTTGGACAGTGAGAGAGAAAAAAAGAGAGAGGGTGATGGAGTGAGAGAGAGAGAGAGAGAGATACATACAAAGATCAAGGGTTAGGGGTTCAAAGAGAGAGAGAAAGAGATATTAGGTGTTAGTGGTTTTGAGACAGAGATTGGGGGTTAATGGTTTAGATAGAGAGAGAGAGAGAGAGAGAGAGATAATGATGTTTAAGGGATATATCTATACAAGGATATATATATATATATATATTTGGGGCTGGGATTTCAGAGGGAGAGAGAGAAAGAGAGATATAGTGGGTGTGTGAGAGAGAGGGGGGGGGGGGGGTGGGCAGTTAGGGGTTTAAAGAGAGGGGGAGAGAGATTTGTCGTTAGGGGTTAAGGAGAGAGAGAGATTGGGAGTTAGAGGTTTAGAGAGAGATGTCAATTGAAGGTTAGGGATTTAGACAGAGAGAGAGAGATAGAAATATAAAGAGAGATTAGAGATTAGGGGATTAGAGAGATATGGATTTTGGATTAGTGGTTTATAAAGAGAGAGAGAGAGAGAGAGAGAGAGAGAGAGAGAGAGATCAGAGGTTAAGGGTTTAGAAAGAGAGAGAGAGGCTGGTTGTTATGGATTTAGAGAGAGAGAAATAGAAAGATAGATATTGGGGGTTAGAGGTTTAAAGAGAGAGAGAGAGAGAGAGAGAGAGAGAGAGAGAGAGAGAGAGGAGGTTAGTGGTGATAGAGAGAGTGACTGGGGGTTATCACTTTAGAGAGAGAGAGAGAGAGAGAGAGAGAGAGAGAGAGATTGCTTGTTAGATGTTTAGAGAGGGAGAGAGAGAAAGAGAGAGATTCATGGTTATGGGTTTAGAAAGACAGAGATACATTTGAGGATGGTGATTTAAAGAGAGAGAGAGAGAGAGAGAGAGAGAGATTGGGGTTGATGGGTTTAGAGAGAGAGAGAGAATGGAGGTCAAGGGAATACAGAGAGAGAGATTGCGGGTTAGGGGTTTTCTTTGAGAAAGACAAAGAAGCATTGGAGGTTACAAGTTTAGAGATAAGAAGAGATTGGGGGTTGGGGGATTAGAGAGGGAGAGAAAGATATATGAAGACATAGATTTAGGTTTAGGGGTTTAGAGAGAGATAATGATTGGGGATTAGTTGTTTGGAGAGAGAGGGAGATTGGAGGTTAAGGGTTTAGAGAGAGAGAGAGAGGTTGGGGGTTAGGGGTTTAGAGAGAGAGAAATAAAAAGAGATATATTGGGGATTAGGGATTTAGAGAGAGAGACAGAGTGTAGGTTAGGGGTGATAGAGAGAGTGCTTCGGGGTTAGGACGTTAGAGAGAGAGAGAGAGAGAGAAATTGGTTGTTCGGGGTTTAGAGAGGGAGAGAGAGAAAGAAATAGTTTGGCAGTTAGGGGATTATAAAGAGAGAGATAGATACATTTCAGGTTAGGGGTTTAGTGAGAGATAGATTGGGAGTTAGACGTTCAGAGAGAGAAAATGAGATTTGGGGTTAGAGGTTTAGAGAGAGAGAAAATTATATTTGGGTTTAGATTCTTAGAGAGAGATAATGAGATTTGGGGTTAGAGGTTTAGAGAGAGAGAGAAAGAGGAATACTAAGGGTTAGGAATCTAGAGAGAGGGGGGGAGAGAGAGAGAGAGAGAGAGAGAGAGAGAGAGAGATATTGGGGGTTAGGGGTTTAAACAGAGAGAGAAGTTTATGGTTGTAGAGAGAGGGAGAGATATTGGAGGTTAGGGGTTTCAAGTGAAAGAGATTCGGGGTTAGGGGTTTAGAGAGAGAGATTTGATGTTAGGGGTTTAGAGAGAGGGAGAGAGAGATTAGTGTTCTAGTGTTAGAGAGAGACAATGGGGGTTAGAGTTTAGGGGTTTAGAGAGAGATAGTGACATTGGAGGATAGGGGTTGTGTGTGTGTGTGTGTGAGAGAGAGAGAGAGAGAGAGAGAGAGATTGGGGTTTAAAGAGAGAGAAAGAGAATGTAGTTAGGGGTTTAGAGAGAGAGAGAGAGAGAGAGAGAGAGAGAGATTGGGGATTAGAGGTTTAAAGAGAGACAGATTGTTAGAGATTTAGAGAGAGATAGAGAGATTGTTAGAGGATCAGAGAGAGAGAGAGATTAGGGGCTAGGGGTTCCGTGTGTGAGAAACACAGAGATAGATTGGAGGTTACAAGTTTACATATAGAGAGAGATTGGGGGTTAGGGGATTATATATATATATATATAGAGAGAGAGAGAGAGAGAGAGAGAGAGAAATAGTAAGACATATTCAAATTTAAGGGTTTATAAATAAAGATACATAGAGAGAGAGAGAGAAGTTGGAGGCTAGTAGTTTATAGAAAGATAAATTATAAAATATGTATTTAGAGAGCTGGAGAGAGAGAGAGATTAGAAGTTAGGGGTTTAGAAAGAGAGATATATTTAGGTACAATCATTTAGGTAGAGGGAGGTTAAGGTTTGGGGTTTAGAGAGAGAGATTCGAGGTTAGGGGTTTAGAGAGAGAGAGAGAGAGAGAGAGAGAGGGTTAGGGGTTTAGAGAGAGAGAGTGATACAGTGGGGAATAGGGTTTAGGGTTTTAGCTAGATAGATAGAGAGATTGGGGTTTAGAGGTTTACATACATAGAGAAACAAATAAAGAGAGATTAGGGGTTAGGAGTTTAGAGAAAGAGATAGAGCTAAAGGTTTAGGATTTTAGAGAGAGAAAGAGAGATTGGTTGTTAAGGGTTTAGAGATTCATTGGAGGTTACAGGTTTAGATAGATTGAGAGAGGGGGAAATTAGGGTTTAAGGGATTAGAGAGAGATGGATTGGGGATTAGTAGTTTAGAGAGGGATAGATTGGAGGCTAAGGGTTTAGAGAGAGAGAGAGAGAGGTTGTTGGTAATGGATTTAGAGAGAGAGAAATATAAATATAGATATTTGGGGTTATGGGTTTAAATAGAGAGAGAGAGAGAGAGAGAGAGAGAGAGAGAGAGAGAGAGAGACTAGGGGTTAGCACTTTAGAGAGAAAAATTGAGTGTTATATGTTTAGAGAGGGAGAGATAGAAAGAGAGAGATTCAAGGTTAGTGTCTTAGAAAGAGAGAGATGCATTTGAGGATGGTGATTTAGAGAGAGAGAGAGAGATTGGGGTTTGTGGTTTTAGAGAGAAGGAGAGATATTGGGGCTTAGGAGTTTAGAGAGAGAGAGAATGAGAATTTGGGTTGTGGGTTTTGAGAGAGAGAGAGAGGGAAAGTTATGGGGTGCAAGGTTTAGAGGGAGAGAGAGGGAAAGTTATGGGGTACGTGGTTTGGAGAGAGAGAGAGAAAGAGGAATATTAGGGTTTAGGAGTTTAGAGAGGGAGAGAGGGAGAGAAACATGGTGATTGTGTGTTAGAAGTTTAGAGAGAGCGATTGGGAGTTATGAGTTTTGATAGAAAGAGAGGGTTAGGGTTTTAGATAGAGGGAGAGGGATTGCAGGTTAGTGATTTAGAAGGAGAGAGATTGGGGGTTAAGGGTTTAGCACGAGAGAGATAAGTATAAAGATAAATATACGAGATTAATGGTCTAGAGAGAAAAAAATGGAAAAGTAAGGAGAGAGAGAGGGTGGGATAGAGAGAGAGTGATTGGAGGTTAGGATTTTAGAGAGGAGAGAGACAGATTCATGGTTAGGGGTTCAGAGACAGTGTCAGATGGGAAGATACGGGTTGTAAGAGAGAGATATTAGGGTTTAGCAGTTTAGAGGGTGAATGAGATATTGGGGGTTAGTGTTAGGAGTTTAGATGGATAGAGAGAGAGAGAGAGAGATTTGGGGTTATGGGTTTAGGGAGAGAGAGATATTGGAAGTTAGGGGTTTAGAAAGAGAGATATATTTAGGTACAATCGTTTAGGGAGAGGGAGATTAAGGCTTGGGGTTTAGAGAGAGAGATTCGAGGTTAGGGGTTTAGAGAGAGAGAGAGAGAGGGTTAGGGGTTTAGAGAGAGAGAGTGGTAGAGTGGGGAATAGGGTTTAGGGTTTTAGCTAGATAGATAGAGAGACTGGGGTTTAGAGGTTTACATACATAGAGAAACAAATAAAGAGATATTAGGGGTTAGCAGTTTAGAGAGAGAGATAGAGCTAAAGGTTTAGGATTTTAGAGAGAGAAAGAGAGATTGGGTGTTAAGGGTTTAGATATTCATTGGAGGTTACAGGTTTAGATAGATTGGGAGAGAGGAAAATTAGGGTTTAAGGGATTAGAGATAGATGGATTGGGGATTAGTAGTTTAGAGAGAGATAGATTGGAGGTTAAGGGTTTAGAGAGAGAGAGAGAGAAATATAAATATAGATATTTGGGGTTATGGGTTTAAATAGAGAGAGAGAGAGAGAGAGAGTGATTGGGGGTTAGCACTTTAGAGAGAAAGATTGAGTGTTATATGTTTAGAGAGGGAGAGATAGAAAGAGAGAGATTCAAGGTTAGTGTCTTAGAAAGAGAGAGATGCATTTGAGGATGGTGATTTAGAGAGAGAGAGAGAGATTGGGGTTTGTGGTTTTAGAGAGAAAGAGAGATATTGGGGCTTAGGAGTTTAGAGAGAGAGAAAATGAGAATTTGGGTTGTGGGTTTTGAGAGAGAGAGAGGGAAATTTATGGGGTGCAAGGTTTAGAGGGAGAGAGAGGGAAAGTTATGGGGTACGTGGTTTAGAGAGAGAGAGAAAGAGGAATACTAGGGTTTAGGAGTTTAGAGAGGGAGAGAGGGAGAGAAACATGGTGATTGTGGGTTAGAAGTTTAGAGAGAGCGATTGGGAGTTATGAGTTTTGATAGAAAGAGAGGATTAGGGTTTTAGATAGAGGGAGAGGGATTGCAGGTTAGTGATTTAGAAGGAGAGAGATTGGGGGTTAAGGGTTTAGCACAAGAGAGATAAGTATAAAGATAAATATACGATATTAATGGTCTAGAGAGAAGAAAATGGAAAGGTAAGGAGAGAGAGAGGGTGGGATAGAGAGAGAGTGATTGAAGGTTAGGATTTTAGAGAGAGAGAGAGAGAGATTCGTGGTTAGGGGTTCAGAGACAGTGTCGGATGGGAAGATATGGGTTGTAAGAGAGAGATATTAGGGTTTAGCAGTTTAGAGGGTGAATGAGATATTGGGGGTTAGTGTTAGGAGTTTAGATGGAGAGAGAGAGAGAGAGAGAGAGAGAGAGAGAGAGAGAGAGAGATTTGGGGTTATGGGTTTAGGGAGAGAGAGAATGTAGGTCAATGGATTATAGAGAGAGAGAGAGAGAGAGAGAGAGAGTGACAAAGAAACTTTTGAGGTTACAAGCTTAGAGATAAAAAGAGATTGGGGGTTAAGTGATTAGAGAGAGAGAGAGAGAGAGAGGAATAAATATATTTAGGTTTAGAAGTTTAGATAGAGAGAGATTGGAGGTTAGGGGTTTAGAGAGAGAATGGGATTGGGGATTAGTTGTTTAGGGAGAGAGGGAGATTGAAGGTTAAGGGTTTAGAGAGACAAACATGTTAAGGGTTAGGGGTTTATAGAGAGAGAAATAGAAAGAGAGATATTGGGGGTTAGGGATTTAGAGAGAGGGGGAGAGAGAGAGAATGTAGGTTAGGGGTGATAGAGAGAGTGATTCAGGGTTAGGATGTTAGAGAGAGAGAGAGAGAGAGAGAGAGAGATTGGGTGTTAGGGGTTTAGAGAGGGAGAGAGAGAAAGAAATGGTTTCAGGGTTAGGGAATTATAAATAGAGAGATAGATACATCTGAGGTTAGGGGTTTAGAGAGAGAGAGAGAGAGAGATTGGGAGTTATAGGTTTACAGAGAGAGAAAATGAGATTTTAGGTTAGAGGTTTAGAGAGAGAGAGATAGAGAGGAATACTATGGGTTAGGAATTTAGAGAGAGAGAGAGAGAGAGAGAGAGAGAGAGAGATTGGGGGTTAGGGGTTTAAATAGAGAGAGAGAGTTATGGTTTTAGAAAGAGGGAGAGAGATTGGATGTTAGGGGTTTCAAGAAAGAGAGATTAAGGGTTAGGGATTTAGAGAGAGAGATTTGAGGAGAGAGAGAAGTAGAAATATAAATATATGGGATTAATGGTCTAGAGAGAAGAAAATGGAAAGGGAAGGAGAGAGAGAGAGAGAGAGAATGGAGGTTAGAAATTTAGAGAGGGAGAGAGATTAGTGGTTAGGGGTTAGAAAAAGAGATTAGTTGTTAGGGGTTTAGAGAGAGTGTAAGATAGGAGGATAGGGGTTGTAAGAGAGAGATAATAGGGTTTAGTGGTTTACAGGGAGAACAAGATATTGGGGGTTGGGGTTAGGGCTTTAAATGGAGAGAGAGAGAGAGAGAGAGAGAGAGAGAGAGAATGGAGGTCATGGGATTAGAAAGACAGAGAGCTTGGGGGTTAAGTGTTTTATGAGAGAGGGATAATGAAACATGGAGGATACAAGTTTAGAGATAAAAATAGATTGGGGGTTAGGGGATTAGAGAGAGAGATAGAGAGATAGGAAGACATAGATTCTAGTTTAGAAGTTTATAGAGAGAGAGATTGGAGGTTAGGGGTTTAGAGAGAGAATACAATTAGGGATTAGTTGTTTAGAGAGAGAGAGAGGGAGATTGAAGGTTAAGGGTTTAGAGAGAGAGAGGTTGGGGGTTTGGGGTTTGGGGAGAGAGAAATATAAAGAGATATATTGGGGGTTAGGGATTTAGAAAGAGAAAAAGTATGTAGGTTAGGGGTGATAGAGAGAGTGGTTTGGGGTTAGGACATTAGCGACAGAGAGAGAGAGATTAGGTGTTAGGGTTTTAGAGCGGGAGAGAGAGAAAGAAATGGTTTGGGGGTTAGGTGATTATAAGGAGAGAGATAGATACATTTGAGGTTAGGGGTTTAGAGGGAGAGGGAGATTGGGAGTTAGAGGTTTAGAGAGAGAGATAGAGAGAAAATGAGCTTTTTGGTTAGAGGTTTAGAGAGAGAGAGAAATATCTTAGGTTCATAGGTTAAAGAGAGAGAAAGAGGAAGAATAAGGGTTAGGAATTTAGAGAGATAGAGAGAGAGAGAGATTTAAGGTTAGGGGTTTAGAGAGAGAGACATTAGTGGTAAATCATTAGAGAGAGATAACTGGGGTTAGATTTTAGGGGTTTAGAAAGAGAGAGAGTGATAGTGGAGGATAGGGGTTGTGTGTGTGAGAGAGAATAGAGAGAAAGGGGGGGAATCTAGGTTAATGGTTTAGAGAGAGAGAGAGAGATAGAGATAGAGAGAGAGAGATATATATATATATATTTGGGGTTATAGGTTTTGGGAGCGAGAGAGATTGGGGATTAGAGGTTTAGAGAGAGAGAGATTGGGGGTTTGGGGTTCTATGAGAGAGAGAGATATTGGAGGTTACAAGTTTATGTAGAGAGAGAGATTGGGGTTTAGGAGATTAGAGAGAGAGAGAGTTAGGGTTATGGGTTTAGAGAGAAAGAGAGAATGGAGTTTAGGGGATTAGAGAGAGAGAGAGAGTGAGAGAGAGAGATTGGGGGTTAGGGGTTTTATGATAGAGAGACAAAGAAGCATTGGAGGTTACAAGTTTAGAGATAAAAGGATATTGGGGGTTAGGGGATTAGAGAAAGAGATAGAGAGATATAGGAAGATAGATATTTAGGTTTAGAAGTTTAGAGAGAGAGAGAGATTGGAGGTTAGGGGTTTTGAGAGAGAACATGATGGGGGATTAGTTGCTTAGAGAGAGAGGGAGGTTGGAGTTCAAGGGTTTAGAGAGATATGGGTTGAGGGCTATGAGTTTAGAGAGAGAGGAATACAATGAGAGATATTGGGGGTTAGGGATTTAGAGAGAGAGAGAGAGATAATATAGGTTAGGGGTGATAGAGAGAGTGCTTTGAGGTTAGGACGTTATAGAGAGAGAGAGAGAGAGAGAGAGAGAGAAATGGTTTGGGGTTAGGGGATTATAAAGAGAGAGATATATACATTTCAGGTTAGGGGTTTAAAGAGAGGGAGATAGAGAAATTGGGAGTTAGAGGTCTAGAAAGAGAGAGAATGATATTTTGGGTTAGATGTTTGGAGAGAGAGAGAATTAGGAAGACTAAGGGTTATTATTTTAGAAAAAGAGAGAGAGAGAGAGAGAAAGAAATAGATTGGTGGTTAGGGGTTTAAATAGAGAGAGAGGGTCATGCTTCTAGAGAGAGGAAGAGAGATTGGAAGTTAGGGGTTTCAAGAGAAAGAGATTGGGGGTTATGGGTTTAGAGAGAGATATTTTAGGTTAGGGGTTTAGAGAGAGAGAGGGAGAGAGATATTAGTGGTAAGGCATTAGAGAGAAACAATGGGGGTTATAGTTTAGGGGTTTAGAGAGAGAGAGAGAGAGATTTGAGGTTAGTGGTTTAGAGAGAGAGAGAGGGAGAGAGATATTACTGGTAAGGCATTAGAGAGAAATAATGGGGGGTATAGTTTAGGGGTTTAGAGAGAGAGAGATTGACATAAAAGGATACGGGTTGAGAGAGAGAGAGAGAGAGAGAGAGAGAGAAAGATTGGGGTTTAGTGGTTTAGAGAGAGAGAAATAGAATGTGGTTAGGGGTTAGGAGTTTAGATCAAGAGAGAGGGGGGGATGTGGGTTAAGGGTTTAGATAGATAGATATATAGATAGAGAGAGAGAGAGAGAGAGAGAGATTTGGGGTTATAGGCTTTTGGAGAGAGAGATATTGGGGATTATATATTTAGAGAGACAGAGAGAGATTATTAGAGGTTTAGAGAGAGAGAGAGAGAGAATCGGAATTAGGGGTTCTATGTGTGAGAGAGAGAGAGATTGGAGGTTACAAGTTTACATATAGGGATAGATTAGGGGTTAGGGGATTAGAGATAGAGAGATAAATAGTAAGATAACGATTCAGATTTAAGGATTGAGAGAGAGAGAGAGAGAGAGAGATTGGAAGTTCGAGGTTTAGAGAGAGAGAGATATTTAGGTACAATGGTTTAGTAAGAGAGTGAGAGTTTTCGGTTAGGAATTTAGAGAGAGATTGGAGGTTAGGGGTTTAAAGATAGAGAAAGATAGATAGAGAGAGATTGAGGGTTAGGGGTTGAGAGAGAGAGAGAGAGATTGATAGAGTGAGGAATATGATTTAGGGGTTTAGATAAATAGAAAGAGATATTGGGGTTTATAGGTTTAGATACATCGAGAAATAAATAAAGAGATATTAGGTGTTAGGAGTTTAGAGAGAGAGAGAGAGAGAGAGAGAGATTGGGGATTAAGGATTTGACAGAGAGAGAGAGATATTAGGGGATAGGGGTTTAGAAAAAGATATAGAGAGGGGGGGTTAGGGGTTGATACAGAGAGAGAGGGGGTGAGGAGAGGATTGGGAGTTAGTGGTTTAAAAAGAGAGGGAGAGAATGTTGGTTAAGTGGTAGTGGTTGAGAAAGAGAATGGGGGTTAAGGATTTAGTGAGAGAGAGAGAGAGAGAGAGAGAGATTGGAGGTTCGAGGTTGAGAGAGAGAGATTTGGGGCTAGAGGTTTATAAAAAGGGAAAGAGAAAGAGAGATATGGAGTTGGAGGTTTGGAGAGAGAGAGAGAGAGAGAGAATATGGGTTAGAGGTTTAGATAGAGGGAAATATAAAGAGAGAGATTGGAGGTTATGGGTTTGGAGTGAGAGAGACAAAGATTGGGGGTTAGGAGTTGAGAGAGAGAGAGAGAGAGAGAGAGAGAGAGAGAGAAATATTGGAGGTTTGAGATTGAGAGAGAGATATTTGGGGTTATAGGTTTAGAAAAAGAGAAAGAGAAAGAGAGATATGGAGTTAGAGGTTTGGAGAGAGAGAGAGTAAATAGGGGTTAGGGGTTTAGATAGATGGAAATATAAAGAGAGAGATTGGAGGTTATGGGTTTGGAGTGAGAGAGACAAAGATTGGGGGTTAGGAGTTTAGAGAGAGAGAGAGAGAGAGATTGGGGGTTAGGGGTTTAGGGAGAGAGAGATAAACATTGGGTATTAGCAATTTAGACAGAGACATAGAGAGACTTGACATTAAGGGCTTAGAGAGAGAGAGAGAGAGATTGGGGATTTGTGGTTTATATGTAGAGAGAGAGATTAGGGATATGAATTTAGAGAGAGATGGAGGGGGAAGAGACACAGACATAGAGAGATTGAGGGTTAGGGATTTAGAGAGAGAGAGAGAGATTGGTAGTTAGGGGCTTAGACAAATAGATATGCAAAGAAAGAGAGACATATACAGAGTTTGAGGGTTATGGATTGTAATAGAGAGAGATTGGGGGTTATGGGTTTAGAGAGAGAAAGAACTAAAAAGACAAAGATTTGGGGTAAGGGCCCATATATATATATATATATATAGGGGTTAATTTTTCATGGGTTTGAGGTTTATGATTTGTCTAAGTTTTAATGGTTTTATGAGTTTTTACGATTATATGAGTTAATTTTTAAGGGTTTGGGGCTTAAAGCTTAGAATCCCTATAGCATTTAGGGGTGACATGTAATAAATTTTACAAGTTATAGGTGCATTAGGTTAAATCTTAAGGGTTAAAATCCTTATGTGGGTGAACATCTAGGAGTTAATATTTTAGGCTTAGGGGTTTTAGGGATTGGAGTTAAGGAGGACAAATTTTATGTGTTAGTGTTACATTGGTTAGAGTAGTTAAGATAATTTTATTTTGGTGTTATAAAAATTTGTAGGATTTATAAGTGTTATGTTCTAATAGTTGGTGGTTAGAATTTATATGGGTTGGTTTATATAGTGGTTGAAGTAACTAAGGTTTAGAGGAGATAGATGTGATAGGATTTAAAGTTAGAATTAAAGGAAAGAGATCCTAACTCGTAGGTTTCATGAATAGAGTGTCCAAAAAGGGGGGTCCCTCATTAGATCACTTTAAAAACCTCGTGTATACATGGTCGACCACCCATCTTGGGGCGTAGTAGGAGGGATTCTCAGGGAGCTACCTCCCTCCACCTATTACTAGTGCAACAACATCCTAGTTTTCAGTTACAACAAAGGCACATGTGTCAAGATACCGAGTTAGGAAATTGTTTCCAAGCAATTTCTCAAAATGGTCCTTTCAAAACACTCTACACAAGACTTCAAATATAAACCCTATGGTCAACATACTAATGAAAATAGTATAAAAAACTTATACAATTTAATATTCGTAGAATCTTATTCCCACTTATATATATATATATATATATATATATATATATATGTATAACCATAAAAAACATTGAAAAAACAATTTATAATCATTAAAAGTAAATAAGACAACAATTTTTAATCTAACAAATCTCTAAACAATTTTAACACCCAAAATGAAAAAGAAAAAACTCAAAATTATTAACATGAATAACAATGAAAAACATAAGAAAATTCTCTACTTAAATTCAATTATAGAAAATTTACATCTTACCTCTCATAAATTCTACCAATGAAAACAATATGAAATATTAAGTACTCATTTTTAGTAGAAGTTTTCACAATGCTTAATAAAAGTAAAACAAATATAAAATTTATTTATTTACTGAATTAAAAAAGATAAATAAATAAAACTCAGACCTGTTATTCAAGAATATATATATATTAACTAACTAAATATCATTACAAGCCATTAAGCTTGCAGTTCAAAACAAATATATACTTTAATATTTTAAAATAATAATTTCATATGAAAAAAAATCCATGCTTTAAGATCATAAAATAATTTCAAATCAATAAATACTAATGACTTGTAGCTTTCAGGACATGTTGATTCTCATGAAAGTTGAGCATTTCGATGGCTTGGTCAATATCTTTACATAAAAGAATTCACTTTGCATTAAAATCTAGGCCAATTCACTCAATAGTGTGATTAAATCACTACGGTAGATGGTCTGGTAATCACTGTGTTGTCCATGGATATGCTGAGCTGTATGGTTAGCTACAGTGGATGCAAAATATTTGGATGTAATAGATGTGTCAGATGTAATCCAAACTTTAAGATATACAATAATTTCACATCAATAAATAACTTTCTCGGACATCTTGATTCTCGCGAAACTTGACCACTTTGTATGATTAAATCATTGCGGTAGCTAAAAAGCATATACGGCTGTAGATGGTCTCGTAATCATTTTGTTGTCCACAAGGAAAAAAGAAGAAGGTATAGCAGGATATTTTCTGCAGATTGAGTCATGTGTAATTCATGAAATCGCTTATAGTGTGTCGAGTTATTGATTCATAATATGTCATATATCCATGGATATGTTGTATGGTTAAGCTATTTGGATGTAATAGATGTGTGACCAGTCATAGAAGTTCAATATTTTGGCAGCAAGCCACTAAACTTTTGAGTTCAACACATCATAAGGAAATACTGATATCTGTTTATGTTAGGCATGTGTGCAATCAGTCAGTAAGTTGAAAGTGAAATCATTATTAATGGTTTCTTGGTGTTTCGATCTAGGGTAAGTGACATGTTTTACCATGATAACGACCAACTTGAACATGGACCTAGGTAGTTATTATCAAATTCTAAACTTGTCATAAATGACCTTTACCTCTGTATTGACTTCCTTTCTTGTTTACGTGAGAAAATCTTTGCAAACAACTTTTGTTGCATCATTTGGATCTAGTAACATTTTTTTGGTAACTAAACTTTTAAATTTTCAAGAATATCTTTACCTAAAAATTATTTTGGTGAGACACCCTATTTTTTTGTTTTTTGTTGAGCTAGTTGAAACCATAAAAATGCTTGCAGAAATACTAGAATTCTTAAATTTTCAAGATTATATTTACCTTAATTTGCTGAAACACCCTGTTTTTTTTTGTTGAGATAGTTGAAACCATAGAAATGCTTGCAAAAATAGTAGAACATGTAAAGTTTATGTGGGTTACATTTGCAAAGAAAGCTAATAGTTAGAAGGTTGGAACAAATTTTTATGCTTTTAAATTTGAATGGTATCCTATCTAAATTTGAATTGTATTGTATATGTTCACACCATAGAGCATATGATTAGTGATAAATAAGAAATCATTTTCAAATAAATTAAAGAAATATAAAATCAAATTAGGTTTTATTATATTTATATATTAAAATAAAATATTATCGAAAAATCTAAAAAAAAGACTAAATGATTGTAATGAGATCAAATGTTTCACCTATTTTGAAAAAAACATTTCAGCAAATTCTATTATCATAAAATGGATTTAATTTTTTCCAAAGAAAAAATCATAGTTCCTAAAACCATGATCCTACCAAACTTTTCAGCAAATACTGTCATCAAAAAATGAATTTAAATTTTTCCAAAGAGGAAATCATAGTTCCCAAACTATGATCTCACCAAGCCGAAGTCTCAGTTGCTTAAATTTGAATTCGAATATGCTATAATCAGAATCTGAATTTGAGTTGCTTAAATTTGAATTCGAATATGATGTAATCAGAATCTGAATTTGAATATGTAGTGATCAGAATTTGAAATTGAATATCTAATAGTTATTTGAATTTGAATGTGTAATTGCCAAAATTTGAATTTGAAATTGAATATATAGTAACAAGAATTTGAATTGAATGTGTAATTACCAGAATTTATTTTATTTTAATAAATTTTATAGGATTAAAATATTTAAAAATTCAAACAAATATTATCATAAAAATGGGAAAAAATTCAAATATATTTAAAAAGATTTCTTAGTTTGCAAACCTTGATCATGTGGGAGTTTTAGTAGATAGAATTTGAATTTGAATATGACAATAGAATTAATTGTCAGAAATTTGGAATTGAATTAGAATTAATAGTAATCAGAATTTGAATACAAATATGAAGAAGATAAGAATTTGAATTTAAATATATAGTTGCAAGAATTTGAATGCAAAGCCCTACTGTGATATTTAAGAAGTTTACACTTAAAAAAATAACATTAAAGAAACATAAATACTTATTCATCTTATACGAAGAATCTCTAAGCCATCATGTCATAGAATCGAATGTTCTTTCATAAAGAATAAAACAACTCCCTACAGGGTATTTTTATAAGTTTTATACATCTTCATAGTGTCATCACAAAATGGATAATGTCATTTTTTAAAGAATAAAGCAACTCCTTAATGTAATTTAATAAGTTTTATACATCTTCATACTATCATCACAAAATGGATAAGTTTTGGGTAGAAATCATACTTCCTAGAATTTGAATTTGAATATTAATATGTAATTGATAGAAATTGAATTTGGGCCATAACTCTATTCTAACCAAGTATAAGTCTACATAAAATACATGGAATGAACTCTATTCTAACCAAGTATAAGTCTACATAATATACATGGCAATGAAATGTTATTAGATTTAGGTATTCTAACCAAGTCTAGTACGGAAAATACATTGCAAAATATATTATGAAACGTTTGAAAATGTTTCGATATTGATGCACGACATGGAGGTTTGAACTTCTAAGAAAACAACAATAAAAAAACATGTATACTAATTACTCCCCAATCGCATCAGTTACGTTTTCAGAACCATCCATTAATTGGAGGACAAGATGGAAGCGAACCTATATACCATGTTGTAATACAATCTTGATTTTCAAGAATAAAGCAACTCCCATGAATAAAGCAACCCATGGATTTTATCGGCTTCCATTAGGTATAACGAAAATTAAAAACTATTTGTAACCATTAATATTGAGCACGATCAATTCATTAATACTAAGAACTGCTAATTCACATCCAAATCTATCACTTATTTAAAAATAAAAATAAAACTATTACTATACCCAACAATTCAAATCCAAATCTATCACTGGTTTAAAAAAAAAAAAACTATTATTGCACCAAACAATTGCTAGATGTACACACCTTAAGATAATATATTGACCACTACAGTCTCATCCATATTCAGCAGACGTTCTCATACATATTGGATGAATACCCATTAATTACTGAACAAAACCAACAAACCAAATAATATATCTGAAATCCAATAACGTTAACAAGCTTTTTCAGGAAATATAACAACATATATGAAAGCCGAAAACAATAACAAGTGTATTCAAGAAAATATTGTTTACGCAAATTCAAAGGACGAGTCTGCAGATCAATCAAACAACTCAACCTGTAGAAGAAAACCCAATAGTCATGAATATCACTTGAAGCTGGCGATCATTCCATCCACCATGGAAAAGAGACAGACCTTACCACCTCNTGCAGATCAATCAAACAACTCAACCTGTAGAAGAAAACCCAATAGTCATGAATATCACTTGAAGCTGGCGATCATTCCATCCACCATGGAAAAGAGACAGACCTTACCCCCTCATTCGACCGCCGAGAATTATGATACCAACCAAGAACTTAAGCTATCTAATTAATATAGTCTATTGGTAACCATTAATACTGAGCATAACCAATTCAAATCCAAATCCAAATCTGTCACTTATTTTTATAAAGATTAAAACTATTAATACAGCGCCAAACAATTGCCATACATCAAATATGTGCATACCTTAGGATGGCACCATCTACACAAAGGAGAATCACAATCTCATCCATATTGGGTGTACATACATATTGCGCGACTACGCATTAGTTGCTGCACAAAATCAACAATCCAAATAAGAGATCTTGATTCCAATAACATTAACAGGCGTTTTATAGCAATATAACAACCAGATAACAATAACAAGCAACCCAATGACAACATGCACACAATAAACGTGGAGAATCTGATAATGTTTTGTGTTTACAATAATCAAGACATATTTATATGCACGAAATTAGAAAAGAACAGAGTAGAAACCCAATGGAAATAAAGAGTGAAACGTGTAATGTAATGTAATAAAGAGTAAAATCATATGCTATGTAATGGAAAAAACACCGCAAATAAACTATAGAGACGTTTCCTTCTCTCCTCTATGGTTTATAGTGGAAAACTGACCCTCAATGTTGGATAAGTACAAAGCCTCTCTCGATGAATTCAAAGTGTCCAATATTTTCCCCAGTGAGTGTCTATGAGGGGGTGATCCAAATTGCACCAGATCAATTCTTGAAGAATTCAACGTGCCCTCGTGGAGCTTACTTGTTAAGTAAATGACCAATTAGGAGAAAATACCTTAGAAAGGCATCCTTTCAAATATCTTATAGCCTGTAATTAAGCATCAACGTGTGACAAAACTAATATAAACAAAACATAAAAAATTCATCAAATACCAATTTGCAACACTCCACAATCAACTCTAATCAAAAGCATGCAACAATTGAGACAATACAAGCTCTATCGTAGCAATAGCAATGGAATCCCCTATCGTCTCCATCCTGTCCTACGCATAATATACAAATCCAATTAATGCAAAGTTTTAAAGTGATCAAAATCATATAGAAATAAACCTAATGCACACTCTGAAAGACATTAACAGATCTAGAAATAACAATAACAAACATTTTCAAGAAGGTGAACTAAACCTAACACACCCTTGGCTCTTTGGAACAAGAATGCTGTTACCTACGAAGGCTACTCATGATTTGAAATGATTTTTAATATCTCGCTCACCCTAGGATACCATTTCATTATAAAACCATTCTAAATTCATATTCAGGTTTTGAAATGCTTTTTATTCTCCCAGTCACCCTTGGATCCCAGTTCATTATAAAACGATTTTGATAAATTCAAATTGGCTTTCTACGTCCATAATGCCCTTATTATGCAAAGGCTAATCATGATTCAAAATGCTTTTTAATCTCCCTGTCACCCTCATATCAATTAAAGGATTTTTTTATTATTCAACCAACCATTATATTTAGGATTTGAAATGGTTTTGTTGCTCTCTACAAATAGACGGCTGATAGTCTCAACATGGTAATGGTTTTGATTCATGTTTGCCACTTCGGATTATCGTGGATATTTAAAGTTAAATTTCGCGTTGTAGAGAGGCCTCTCCACAAAAGCACGATATATTTATTCATACACTCACAATGAAGATCACAATGTCAGATGACTAAATGAATCAGTCAACGTGGAGTTTCTTTTTGTTAGATATTGTTTGTTATACATCGAAGTTTATAAATTATTTTAATTTAGAAATGTAAAATATTGTAAGGGTTTTCTTTTAAAATTTTATGGAGAGGAAAACTATTCCCATTTCATTTTAATAATTCAGCAATGTAAAGTATTGTAAATGTGTTTTTTTTTGTTTTTTAATAATTTAGAAATGTAAAGTATTGTAACTTGTAAGTGTGTTTCTTGTTTTTTAATAATTTAAAAATCTAAAGTATTGTAAGTGTGTATTTTTGTTTTTTTAACTTTTTTGGAGAGAAAAACTATTTCCATTTCATTTTCAATTAAAATATTAAATTTTGAATAAGTTAAAATTATAATCTTTAATTTTTAATATAATATTTAAGAAGTACAATTTGTAATGTATTTGGGTTTGGTTTTATAATTAATTATTTTATGTTAATTAATTTAGAAATGTAAAATATTAGAAGGATGGTTTTTGTTTTTATTTTTTAACTTTTATGGAGAGGAAAACTATTTCCATTCCATTTTAATAATTTAGAAATTTAAAGTATTATAAGTGTGTTTTTGTTTTTTAATAATTTAAAAATGTTAAATATTGTAAGTGTGTTTTTTGTTTTTTAACTTTTCTAGAGAGGAAAACTATTTCCATTTCATTTTCAATTAAAATATTTTTTTTGAATGAGTTAAAATTACAATTTTGAATTTTTAATATAATATTTATTAAGTACAATTTGTAATGTATTTGGGTTTGGTTTTATAATTAATTATTTTATGTTAGGATTAAAGTTAATTTTATTTTTATTGATAATTGTTATATTTTTTTCAATAAAGTAAATTTTGATAGCTTTTGATGTTTTTTTA
>LPNX011113706.1:287792-442099 GCA_001517045.1 Pseudotsuga menziesii | reverse complement strand
TATGTATATGTATATATATATATATATATATATACATAACTGTAACTATATAATATTCCTAGTAAAAGAAGTGTAAATAAATTTACTAAATTGTAATTTTATTTGGTAGACATAGGGACTAAAGGGCCTCACTCATCTCGGCCATGAATCCTTAAAGGATAGGGGAATGACCTAAAATCCATGTGTTTGATGACAAGTATCATCTTGGTGTCACAAGCAGATTTTTTAATATTCACTGAATCACTTAAAGTCTTTTAAATGTTATATGAAACCTAAGTGTTTATATTCACTTACCACTTAAAATCTTTTAGGTGTTATCTGAAACCATAGTGGGTAAGTGTTTTGGGCAAGTCTTTAAATAAAATTCTATAACCACCTATTTAGGGTAAATCGGATTATTATAATTAGATAATTTTGAGAATTAAGTATTAATGATTATATGGATATCTTAATTGTTGCATCAAATGCCAAAAATTGTCTTTAAAAATTCTAAATAAAATTAAGCTCAAATTTATTTTTTTAAATTAAGAGCATGTTTCCTATACTACGAGCATAAAATCAGATAAATGCGCCATCTATTTGCATCAATAGATCATTTCCCCATCCATTTCTTAATCGATGGACATACTATTTTATAGTATTTTTCCTAGAACATGGTCATTTGTGAGACTCTTGTTCTTTAGGGCTCCACAAGCCATCTTAAACTAATTTTGGGGAAGATGCCTCATGCATCACTTGGGTTCTCACTCAATATCTTTCTCTATTTGTCATTTCCCCTTGTGGATCAGCAAACACTCTTTTAACGACTACTTCACTTTTGATTGTTCTTAGGATTTTAATTATTCAATAATAATAATCCATTACATTCATTTTTAATTTATTTAAAAATATTTAATTTCTTTGTCTTTTATTCTTTCCTTATTTCATCTTGAAATAGAAGTGGATATGCCTCCTGTATATTACTTTCCAATTCCCAAGTGGACTCCTCTTGTAACATCCCCTCAGAACACAGCCAGAAAACATGAAGTGTAGGTAAAAAGACACTGTAAGTATTATCCTAGTATCATCAAATTATATATGAAATTAATATTGCTAGGAGACTGAAAATGTAAGTGAGTGAAATGATGATGGGGAACGAATCCATTAGGAGGTGGGGTCTAAGGATAGTGAAACCTTGAGAATTTAGCTTTTGATGACTAGGGGTCACCCTAATACAATGGGGTATAGAAGGTGTTAGCACTCGTGCTAAATTTTGAATAGGTGTCAGTGACAATAAGCTAGCAGGAAAGGGTATGGGCAGAGATTTTCCAGACTTAACAACCCCGAGAATGGGTCACCATAGGACAGGTAGCGCAGAGAAGCAAAGGGGTTGAGGATTTCATAATGGATAAGACACACAAAGAACCACGCCATGAAGGCGTGCAAAACCCATGGCTCGCACACCTTCCCAACAACCATGATTAGTTGCCGACCAAATCCATGGTAGGTACAGGCCCTCACAATGGGAGATGCGAGGGAATTAAGATCGCATCGAGGTCTCCATGTCTCGGAGGGTCCACCTAGATAGAACGGTCGAGACCTCCCATAGCAGGAATATCAAAGGCACAAAACCTTCATTCTATCCCAACTTCCATGATGGATAAAGCACGAGATGACTGCGAAACGGAGGAGGGCCCTATATGTTTGGATGGTAGCGATCGGGAAAGAATCTGATTGACAACCACGATTAAGATCGCAACCAAAAGGTGCATGACAAATAGGGGAAGGAGAAAACGTGAAACCTCGTAGAGCCCTTTTCTTTCAATGGCATAGATTCAACAGAGTGATCAACCAACGGTTCTGATCTGCGTCATGATAGGAACATGCACAGAGGTTAATCAGTGGGTGGACCATGAATTATGGTAGGGGCCACCTAGTCAAGGTTGGACAGGTGCCATCTGCGGTGAAAACCGTACCATGGGCCCACAAGATATGTTTCCCAACACGTGTAGTAAGGAAAAGAGCCTAATGATTAGTTGGCAGAGGATGCGAGCGATTGTACATGTCGTACCGAAAGGAAGAAAGGAATTGAAGTTATAGGAAGATCGATGGAGCAGTAAAGTGACGGATGTCAAGTCCACCTACAAAGAGATCTCCCAAGGGAAATTATGGGAAAATTTGAAGGTCATTTCTATAAACGAGGCCAGTGGATTACTATGAAGGTGGTGGCAAGGTCGGCATCTCCCCACAAGAAATCAGAGCAAAGGCCCATGTGACCATTTGTGTGTCATCATAACAATCGATGACGATGCATGTGATGAGTTGATGGACCCTTACCAAGCCCCTTCATCTAGTTCGTTATAATGCTACCACTGACTCTTTTCTAGATAGATGAATGGAGCAAATTATGATGGAGAAAAAGGGGGGCAGAGTGTTAATCTAGTGGAATCTCGAGGACCCTGCTACCAGGCTTACAATGACCTATCTGTTTCAGGTGCATGGCTCATTACTGCCTACCAGTTGTAGGGCACGGTGACGGACTTAAATCATTTCCAGACCATCACGCGGTAGCGGTTCCGGACATTAGGGCAGAGATGTTCACCACATTAGAAGAATATTCCAGCACTAATGAGGACGACAGAAAGATGTTCATCACATTAGAACAACCTTCTGAGGCTGGTGAGGATGATGTGGTATTATCAAAATACAACACCCTCATGGAAGCAGCTCCTAGGGTATCCAACCAGAGGGGTGTCTTGCCAAGGACTTCGAACGTGGTCTCTATCTCCATGGTCGCAGTATATGGTGTCCATTGCTAGAAGCAACCGGTTGGAGCAAATGCTCAGACGGGAGAAGGGTGGATCTAGCACCTCTATCATCACTTCTGTGAATTCCACTTACTAGTTTTAGCTGGGAGGCGATGAATGTATGAAGGCGTCATGCTGTTAAGAATACCCTACTCCATGGGAGGAGAGAAGCAGAAGAATGACGAGCCATAAAAGGCTTGATACGGTTGAAAACAGGGTGGTCGACCTTGGCCCTCCATGAGTAAAAATGTCACATGGGGACAAAATTGTTGAATGTAGGGTGTGTGTAAGAAGTTGAGGGACCTTTTAGATGCAATTGTGGAGTGAAGTCAATCAATCAATCCAAAAAAAAGAAATCATCCAAAGCAATCTTGAACCTACCAAGCCTATTCCCAAGGCTACCAATATGCATGCCAACTAGGATAGTAAGACAAATTGCGCCTCCATTTCAGTGAACGAAATCGCGTGCGTGATTTCATTCACTGAAACCGAAGTGTGATTTGGAAACCCTTTTTTTTTAAATAGGCAGAGGCCATCTTTTTCTCCTCACCGCATGGCTATTGGACCAAGGAGGAGAAAATCTCGACTCGGCGAATGCATTTTTGGGTGTGCCAAAGCCCTCCATCTCCACCTTTAGATAAACCTCCCCTTTGTGAGGTATTTTCCTCATTTCCTTTCATTTTTTCTCTCTTTATTCATCAATTTATTTGCCCTAGATTGAAAAATTAAACCATATTAAATTAAATTATGGCCAATTGAAACAAAAACCCAATGGAATTGGCCAATGGAAACAAGAACCCCAATGGAATTGGCCAATTGAAACCAATTCCCCAATTTAATGATAAAAATTAAATAATTTTGATTATTTAAAAAAATTCATACCCAAAATTCCCATGCCCAATGGAAACCAAAACCTCAATTAACTCAAAAAACAAATGAATTTCACTATTTCCATATGCATATTCCCAAGGATTCTTGTGAATCCACACCAAAATCCACAAATATGCAAAGTTTGTTAAGCACATTGCAAGTTTGCATAAGTAATTCACATGCCCAATGTAAACGAAAACCCCAATTAACTCATAAAAAACAAACGAACTTCACTATTGTGAATCCAAACCAAAATTCACAAATACGCAAAGTTTGCCAATTATGTTGCAAGCTTGCATATACAACTAAAAAAAATCAAGTAGAATTCATATATTCCCCTAAAATACATAAACAAACATGGTAAATCCCTTACCTCTATCCGAAATATCGAAGTTGCTCTTCCAAGAAAATCAATAAACACCTTATAATTTTGATGAAACTTCTCGAAGTTTCTCTTCCAATAACATCAATAAACACCTTATAGTTTTGATGAAGCTTCCCAATCCAAGTGTCAAAATAAGGTATATAAGATTCCCATGCTTTTACTAAATATTTCGTCTTGAACGAAGGGTACTTTTTGGCTAAGGTCAAGACAACAAAGTTAAACAATAGACTCTATAAATGTGAATATACATAGGTAGGTTGATGTATTTGATTAAACATGCCAATCACATACTAGATCATACATGATATTTAATCCAGTGGAACCCTTGCAACCATAAAATCCATAAAGTTATGCTAAATAGCCTTTGGAGTCCAAAAAACATCAGACTACAACAAATAATTACATATCTAACAAAATTGTTGCCTATACTGGGATTTTATTCATCAACAGCACATTATGCCGCCTATTCTAGGGTCTAGTTATTGCCTCTACCCACAATCTAGAGCTGGTCCTACAAAGGCAATAATCAACACCTCACAATTTCGACGAAACTTCATAATCCAAGTGTTAAAATAAGCTAGAGGAGCTTCGCAATCAACATATGCACTCAAGACACTTTATGTACACATGCATGTACTTAAAAATTGGAATTAATACTTGATTTTAGGACATAAATATGAAATGAAAAGATGTTAAATGTTTATTCTTTACTGTAAAATTCAAGATCAATTTTTAAATTTACATGATAGATTTAGTTTATATGTCATTAATTATACAGTTTTCAGTTCTTAGATATGTCATTATATCATGTGTTTATATTTCTAATGATATTTTATTTGTATTTATGATTGCCGTGGCTACTATGGATCATAACAATGCGGAGATACTGAGGTTTATTATCCATTTGAGAGAGATTGGTTTGGCTTCGAGGGGTGGAGATCAGCTCCACCGCTCCTTGTCAGATTCACTGTTGTCTATTGTTGATACAATCGCAAGATCGAATGATTCTTTATATAGCATCACATCTTACAGGGAGAGGAAAAGACAACAATATGCTGATGAGTTAAATTGCAACGAGGTAAAAAGGCTAAAAATAACAAAACAAGCCATCTATTCATTGTTTAGACTGCCTAGGACATATGGCATTCCGTCAATCAGCATGCCACATATTTCTATTGAGTGGTGCACTTTTCCAGCCATCAAATACAATTGGATGGATAGGCGGTACATGGTTTTTGACATTCCCCTTCACAACAATAGGGGAGTATCGATGTACTTCCTCCGAAAATTGTATGCATAGTTTGTGATGGGGAAACATGTCAACTATTTTGACATGTTGGGCTTCTTGGGAGTTGGTAGGGGGATGCCTCAACACTGAACCCATGCTAGGCATAGAGATGCCAATCCATAGATACCTGCACCCCATGCCCAGCTACCGAGAGAAGACATCCCTCCTACACATGACATGGTTTCCCAGACATAGGAGGAATTTTTTACTCTAACTGAGATGGTCTCTCGACACATGACCACTATTGACCAGAGAGCGCCCTCTTCCTCTGCTGGTGTACAACCACTAAGTTCTAGTGGTGTAGGGACATCTATTGGTGTGGATAGACTGACATCCCATGTGCCTCAGAGTGAGCCACATGTCTGTACATCGTGCGGGGGACCCTGTTATGGTCCTGGACCAAGACACGGTACCACTAGGATGACTGGTGGTCAGGTAAGGACATTGTTTTAAAACCCTGTTATTGTTCAATTTTTAATTGTTCCATACTATATGTAACATATTAAAATATTCATAATATATATGCAATATTTACTCTTGCAGGAGATTGATGCCTCTCATGGGGGTGGTACTACACCTGGTGTGGTTGTACGCGAGGCCCAAAGAACCACCATTGAGGTAATATTTAAACACTTGTCATTTTGTTATTATATATAATTTTGTTAATGCATGTGTTAGTCTTGATTAATTTATTAAATTGTCTAATATTTACAATTTTTGAAGTTCTAGGAACCCCACTTAGAACATGATGTTGGAGACATTGATATCAACGACATAGTCCAAGGTGGAATTTACGATTACTTGAAGAATGTAAGTACATGGGTTATGATTGAATCTTGTTCAAATTATTTAAATATCTTACTGTACACTCCTTTATAGATCGGTAATGTAAATATAATTTTTAAACTTACAGATGCTATTAGCATTTGAAGTGGGGCAAGAAATTGATGGAAGCAGTCACTCCCATGGTGGAGATATGTCCTAGGAAGGGGTAAGTATATTACAACATGTTGTTTTGTCAGTACATATTATTCCATCCATTCAAATCCATGTCTAACTATGGTAACACTTTATGAATGCATACGTCATTGTAGATCCCTACACCGCCTCTTTGGTTTGGATCTCCCCATAGTCCAAACATAGATAAGGGGGTTGTTTACACTAGACGAGGTCCCTCTTCCTTGAACATAGAAAGTGTACATGAGGATCAACTTACTCATCCTACGATAATGTACACACTTCCAATGGCAGTTGTTGGTTAGCTATGAATTCACTTCACAAGTGGTTTTTCTTAATGTTATTTCCACATGTTTACAGCATCAGGATGTAGAGTCATCCATGCCATACCTTAGTGGGATTATTTATGCCGCTATCAATGCTGCATCTACAATAGGGATAAGTCACATTGAGGTACATCTACTTGAATATTTGTAATTGTACATTTTATTTGTATTGTTTACGGACATGCACGATGTCTAACTATTTAATCATTTGGTGAATGTAGCCACACCCTGGTCCATTAGTGCATGCAACTGAGGTTGATGTTCAACCAATGGCTCCTCTTACTACTGAAGAGTCCCAATGTAATCCCCTAGAAATGGTTTTTTTGTTGAGATGTTCATTTTTTACATAATTGATTAGTACTTTCTCATTCTTGTACATGTTGATAATTCTTGAGATAATTGAAATTTTTTTTATTCACATAGAAGCATGGCAGAGAATATGTCTGCAAGGCGGAGGACAGAAGAGGCACCTATACCCCGGACAGATGTAGTGAGTCTTTGTTTTATTTACAATTGAGTCATATTTTCAATTTTCAACTTTTTTTATTGATGGCTAGTACTAGTTCAATTACCTAATCAAGAAATATTGTCATTGATTTGCAGTCGCCAGAGATGCAGAGTGGTCATAGATAGAGCCAAAAAGCATCAAGGTTCGGGAAAAACAAGAGAAATTTAGATTTTTGATGTGTTAATCTTGGACAAATATGTATTTTTATGTACAATCCGGAGTTAGAGTATAGGGGTGTGGTCCAGGAAATATGTACTTTTGTTTTCACATGTACATCAAATATGTTTTTGATACATGTACATTGACAGGCCATAGATAGGCCTTGTATTTTTGTATTGTAACTTTCATGATATAAAAAATATTTCATATCAAGGCTCTTGAGATATTCATGGTTTAGTCTTTTAAGTGTGATTATACATGTGTGGTGAAGAATGTTTCTATGTGTAATGTTCCCAATTTTTTATAGATTTTACGATTGCATGGAGATATCAGTTATAAATTTGAGAACAATGCACAATTACAATATTACATAATGACAAAAATGTACATTTTAATTGTTTTTTACCACGATCCAATTGCATATACAATGTTATATTAACAATGTCAAATTGTCTTCAAAAATATGGAACATAGGTCTAATACACATTTAAGCACCCAGCATAGCTAAGAAACTGATCCAACTTGGTGGAATACAAAAGAACCTTACCCACATAACAACCTAACAAACGTTTAAAGGATGCACGAAGTTGACACACTTAAGTGATGCACTAGTGTGATATACATAAATAAAATTATTGTTTTGCATGATGTCTTTCATCTAACGAATACATGGGATACACAACAAACCTAAAAGTATCAGAGTATTATAAGGTTGATTCAAAATAATGGTTATGACTATATCCTACACATTATGTATGTCTTGCACATTATTTTATCATTTTGTTAATGTACATGGCATTTGATGAATGGGCTCAAGTAACAATTTTGAAAGAGATGAAAGTTATGTGTGATCTTATTATAGTTTAAATTGATTAGAGAAGTACTATTTTGAATCTTGTTTTATAAATTCATGTTTATGAAGTATTATTCGAAGCATTCGTAGTGTGAAGATATATATATTTTTTAATAATGGCATAATATAATGGCCACTTGTTTCTAAACATAAACATGTTCCATTACATGGTTACTGATGTAATGGCATTGTCTCCTCCTACATTTCATCATACAAATTCTCACATATCTTGTATGAGGGGAAGATCTACAATCGCCTTCAAGCTGACCTTCATGTGCAAAAATTTCACATTCACTTACTAAGAAAAACCCTAGTTTCCATAATTGACAAAAAAAATGATCCCTTGTCCATGGACCTAGAGTAGAGGGCCATTCTAGCACTATCGTGATGTACTAAATACAACAAAGCAGGTGATTCATCAATCTGAGCAATGGTCATCAATATATGGAACGTTGAATCCCACCTCCTACAAGCTTTTAGGGACACCCGTTGAATCCCTAACCGGGGAATAGAGTGGAAACCGTCCATCAAAAAGGGATTTCAGTGGGTCATGCAAGCCTGTTTAGGCAGGTTCCATGTGGGAATGCTAGCCACATGTTCACGGTCAAGGAATTTGCAAAGCCGACCCATATGTGCAGAAATTGGACATTCACTTACTGAGCAAAACCCTAGTTTCCAAAATTGACCAAAAAAATGGTCCCTTGTCCATGGGACTAGATTAGAGGGCCACCCTAGCACTATCTCGATGTCCTAAATCCAACGGAGCCAATGGTTTGTTGATCTGAGCAATGGTCATGATTCTATGGCATGTTGAATCCCACCTCCTGCAGACTTTTAGGGACACCTATTGAATCCCTACCCGGGACATAGAATGGAAACCATGCACCAAAAAGGGATTTCAGTGGTTTGTGTAAGCGGTTTTAGGCATTTATTATGTGGGAATGCTAGCCACACCTTCACGGTTGAGAAATATGCGAATTTGACCCCTATGTGCAGAAATTGGACATTCAATTACTGAGCAAAACCTTAGTTTCCAAAATTAACCGAAAAAATGGTCCCTTGACCATGGAACTAGATTAGAGGGTCACCCTAGCACTATCTCAATGTCCTGAATCCAACGGATCCAACGGTTTCTTGATCCGAGCAACGGTCATGACTCTATGGCACATTGAATCCCACCTCCTACAGACTTTCAGGGACACCTATTGAATCCCTACCCGGGGCATAGAATGGAAACTATGCATCAAAAAGGGCTTCTGGTGGTTCTTGCAAGCTTGTTTAGGCATGTATTATGAGGGAATGCTAGCCACACCTTCACGGTCAAGCAATATGCAAATTTGACCCCTATGTGCAGAAATTGGGCATTCACTTACTGAGCAAAACCTTAGTTTCCGAAACTGACCAAAAAAATGGTCCCTTGTCCATGGAACTATATTAGAGGGCCACCCTAGCACTATCTTGATGTCTTGAATCCAACAGAGCTGACAGTTTGTTGATTCAAGCAATCATCATGATTCTATGGCACATTGAATCCCACCTCCTACAGACTTTCAAGGACACCTGTTGAATCCCTACCCGAGGCATAGAATGGAAACCGTGCATCAAAAGGGTATTTTGGTGGTTTGTGCAAGATTTTTTAGGCATGTATTATGTGCAAATGCTAGCCACACCTTCACGATCAAGTAATATGTGAATTTGAACCCTATGTACAGAAATTGGACATTCACTTACTGAGCAAAACCCTAGTTTCCAAAATCGACCAAAATAAAGGTATCTTCTCCATGGAACCAGATTAGAGGGACACCCTAGCAATATCTCAAATTTTTGAATCCAATGGTGCTGACAGTTCGTTGATCCGATAAACGGTCATGATTTTGTGGCACATTGAATCCCACCTCATGCAGGCTTTCAGGGACACCTATTGAATCCCTACCCAGGGCATAGAATGGAAACCGTGCATAAGAAAGGGCTTTCAGTGGGTTGTGTAAGCATGTTTAGGAATTTTTTATGTGGGAACGCTAGCCACACCTTCACAGTTGAGCAATATGAGAATTTTACCCCCATGTGCAAAAATTTCACATTCACTTACTGAGCAAAACCCTAGTTTCCAAAATTGACCAAAATAATGGTATCTTCTCCATGCAACTAGATTATAGGGCCACCCTAGCACTATCTCTATGTCCTAAATCCAACAGAGCTGACGGTTCATTGATCCAATAAATGGTCATGATTTTGTGGCATGTTGAATCCCACCTCCTACAGGCTTTCAGGGACACCTATTGAATCCCTACCTGGGGCATAGAATGGAAACCGTGCATAAAAAATGGCTTTCAATGGGTTGTGCAAGCGTGTTTAGGCATTTGTTATGTGGGAATGCTAGCCACACCTTCACGGTCGAGCAATATGTGAATTTGACCCCCATGTGCAAAAAATTCACATTCACTTACTAAGCAAAACCCTAGTTTCCAAAATTGACCAAAATAATGGTCTCTTCTCCATGGAACCAAATTAGAGGGCCACCCTAGCACTATACTGATGTCCTGAATCCAACAGAGCTGACGATTTTTCGATCCGAGCAATGGTCATGATTCTGTGGCATGTTCAATTCCACCTCCTACAAGCTTTTGGGGACACCTGTTGAATCCCTGCCCGGGGCATAGAATGGAAACCGTACATGAAAAAACTATTATATTTAAAGGTTTCAATGATCTCACTACATGCACACTAAATTCAACTTCATGAATCAACATGATTTGAAGCATAAGTCCATCGGATTTGAAAAAGTTGATTTGGACATTAGATTGATTCTGAATTGAGTTGTGACAGAAAGATAAGATTAGGGTTAGGATTAGGGTTTCCTTGGTAGGGTTATGGTTATGGACCATGCATGTTAAACAATAAAACCTAGTTAGGGATAGGGTTTTCCAATTTTGGCCTTCGTTGGCATGAAATACATTGTCCATCTTTGGCCCAAATCTCTTATTATCTTTTATTATCTTTTAAGTAGAAATTAAACTTGTCAATAAAAAAAAATGAGATGAAATTCCAACACTACTAGGCACTACCCCTTTGGAAATGTACATGCGGGTATAAGAGGTGAGTTGTCAAGAAGGAAATTATACAAGCCTTAAAACATAAGTTTATCATTGCAGCATATTTTTTCCATCATCCTAGTTGTATATATCAGCTAAAAACATTGACAATATTACCTACTTGAAAAATTACAGTTTTAGTCCTGTACGAGAGCCTACAAAGAACTTTGATAGGTATAACCTATAGAGTTACATGTATGTATTCTAATGTTATGTATATCATGTGAATGAGATATTGAAATGTTCATATGATTGATATATATGGTTTATTGATCATATGTAAAATTTGGCATGTTCATTAACTTGACATACAAGAGAATTTTTGGCATATTTATAAACAACATTATGGAAAATTTTGCATATCAAGAACACAAAATTGACATATTCATAAGAAACATACATGGGAAAATTAAAATTATGATACATACCTCATCATGCTAGATCCCACCTATTATCATACAACCAAGGCCTCTGGATCATCTCTTATAATAATGGTCTCCATTAGTCTCTAGTGCTATGTATCCGATAAGAAGTAGCGTACAAAAACACAAAATTGACATATTCATAAGAAACATACATGGGAAAATTAAAAGTATGATACATACCTCATCATGCTAGATCCCACCTATTATCATACAACCAAGCCCTTCAGATCATCTCTTATAATGATGGTCTCCATTAGTCTCTCGTGCTCTGTATTCGGTAAGAAGTAGCGTACCTTCGATGAATTCCAACTAGGAATTGTTCATACCTGGAGGTTTGTACCAATGATTAAGTTGGTAAAGTGATACACACTTGCACCTGGTTTGTAATCCTTGTAAACATATCCACCCTTCTTTCTTGCATTGTTTTCATGTGTAAGGTATTCACCTTTAAAAACCATAGACCCGATGGGGAAGTGGTTGTTTTCATCATCAGTCATGGACATAATGAGGGTTTGCTTTCCCTCTATACAACGTGCCAACCAGTAATCACCACCCCATTCACTATCTTTTGAGGCAACCACTATATATATGTGTCCTGCATAGTATGATTGTAGGTATATGAGCAAATATTTTTCATCTGATACAAGGCCATTAATGTGAGTTTCAAGACTACGTAAATTTAAAAAAAAAATGTTAAGGAAATCCATCATACCAGGCTGTACAAGGTCTGATACATGATGGAAATATATAGAAATAAACGATTGGTCTTCTTCCAATAGAGTTAAATGAACAATTGCACGCTAATCAAGTGGAATTGATATGCAATCCCATCCATCAACCCAATCCAATGATTCACACACATCCCAGTCACCATCACAACAAAGCGGGCAAAAACAAGTGAGTTTTCTGGTCCAAATTTCAAATACTGGGTTATCAGAGCTTTGAACCAAATGAAATCCATGAGTCCCAGGAACAGTCTTGCATTCCCATGCATAGAAGTGATATTCCTTTAGAATTTTTCTTTGCTCTTCACTTTTATTTGGGCCATGCCTATATGTGATATGCACCATCAAGGAAACCTGCTCAGAGTGATAATACTGACTTTGGATCTAATTTTGAGGTTGCAGAGTGTAGTTCTTAGCAAAATCAACAACTCAAAGTATAGTACCACAAGGAAATGCATCTTTACATATTATAAACTTCTCATCCTGCCATCGTGCCAAGTGGACATGCTGAACATATTGATGTGTCTTTTCAATAAACTCCTTGACGAAGACACTAACTTGTACCTGTTGACACAAAATGATCTCAATATCAGGCTTTTTTGTAAGTAAGGAATGAAATGCAATTGTTCAAACATAAATTTATAGATAAATGCATGTACCTGAGATGTCACCAATTGTATTTTTTTGCTTTCTTTCCCTGAGACTATTTCATTGCTGATATAGTTGAAACTTTTCATGTCTGTAACCATATTCCAAAATTCATTGTCTCCAGTCTCGTGCATACATTGGCTCAATAATGCCATTCCAGCATAGTTGGAGAAAGTTCCATCCAAACAGTATTTTGCATAGTAAGTTTGCCCCTTAGGCCTATTGTACACGATACTATGAATGAATTCTCTTGATGAGGTCAATGGTATTGTCAAGGAGCAATCCTGCACATGGTTAGTATGCAACACATGACGAATGTACAAAAATGTTTCATAGTAATATTCATATTCTACATGGTATCTACAATGACAAGTGTCACGAAGAGTATTTATTCTAACATGCCATGGCTTACATTTCTCAAAAGATGTTTGCCCCAAATTCAATTGTCTATGTTCATTCCTAAATTTCTTGTATATTTCTGTCTGTGTTATATCAAGAAGATGCTTAATATGTTGTTCACGGTCCTTTGAACCCCTTCTCAGTTTTAGTACATCCTTCTGGTTTGAAGAAGGCCTTGTGTGATCATGCCAAAAACTCTGCACTAGTCCCTTTACTGCATCAACTAACTTCATGTCATGATGTGGCAACCGACCAATAAAGGCCCAAAAATCTGTCTGGGCGGTTGTGTCAAGATGTTCTCTTCTAATAGAACACCTAAGGAGGGTTTTGAAATTCAAATTAACTAGTCTAGATGTAGGCTTGAGAAAATGAAGGACCCTGGTGTTCTTATTTACAATTTCTTGTGACAACACATGACGAGCCGCATTACGGTCCTTTGACCGTGTGTTGTTACCAATTTTACCAAAGGCATCTACTAAGCTTTTAACTATATGAGAACTTGGTCTAGAATGCTTTATCATCTTTATCCCTAATTATTTCCTAACAATATCCATGGCCCTAGATTTTAACAATGATAAAAATAATCTACATTTATCTCCATCACATTTAGAAACAAAATATTTATTTAGTATCTGTTGAGTTTGATAAGCAATACTACGTTTAGATAGCGTACCTTCAATGGAATTGAGGAGTATTTCATCAACTTGTATACGCTTCGGAGTTCTTTGACGTGTGCTTTCTAATGGAGGTAAGGGGGTTGGATTTCTATCATCTAGTGCATCAACAATACGCTCTGGCATTTCAGTAGCAACTTGTTATCCTTCATTCTCTTCCTGGTAGTTGGATGGTGGAAGTCCAACATCCTCATCGATGGTCTAAATAATATTTTCTTCTTCAATAGTAGGCTTCATGTCCAATGCCTCTTCAACAGTAGGCTCCATGTACAACGCCTCTTCATGAGCTTCGTCTTGAGATGGTAACTTATCACTTTGACTTGATGTGGGATTTGAAACATCCCCTAATGAGCACCTACGTTTTGCTTCTTGAATACTTCCATGGGTTTCTTGTTCAACAACTATTGTGGAAATTGAAGGACCTTCTAGCGAATGCTTCCTTTTTTCTTGTGCTAGATTAATAGGATAAACTGTCATATCCTCTATAATTGGATTTGGATTAGTTTCCAAAGAAAGCCTCCGATTCATCATGTCTATTCTTTTCTTTTCTTTCTCTTCTTCGATGACTTCTTGAGGTCTCTTCTTCCTTGCTGATTTTCTTCCTCGATTACGTACATTCCCCATCACCACAATGATCAATGTCAATAATGTTTGTTTTTCTTGCTTCTCAATTACAAGCTTTCAAACCTTTAACTTTCTTTATAACTATTGATCCTTCAAGGTGCTTCAATCTTCCTTCTCAATTGTTCATATTTCCCATCAAAACAATAATGAATGGGAAAATTTACCTTTGGTTCTCTTGAATAATAAGCAAATGAAAGTTAAGTCATAAATTGTTCCTCAAGCTAATTTTCTTGTACAATTGTGTATATCCACCATCACCATGAAATGACATTGAAGCTTGATATCTTATCCTATGTGCTCCTCAACCATGAAAGATATTCTCAATGTTGCACCTGCATAACAAAAAGAATGATGGAGAATGTGTAAATTGTGAGTATTTTCACAGGCAGGCTCGTGCTCCTAAAAAAAGAACGCGCGGTAATAAGATAAATTCATAAAAACAGAGTGAAGTTGTTGTCGGACAAGAACAATCCACTATTTTTACAGTCCCAAAACACACACGCGTTATATAGAGTAAAAATGCATATGCGATTTGTATAACACGCATGCAATATGGTTAAGCACAATTAATAGAGTGGGTGCACGGCTAGGGCAACGAATAAGATCATAACTTCCCAAATGTTTTCTATGGCTAGCAACAAAACAAATGTTTTTAATGTTCCCTTCTTTTCATGCACATAAATGTTTCTCTCTATAGCCCCAATAATCCCTACATATCCCTATCTCTTTCTAAATATACCTCCCTCATTCTCTCTGCATCCCTCCCTATATGTTCCTTTTTCTCCCTTACTCCATCCCTCCATACTGATGGTGATGAAGACGATGATGATTATCATGATGGTGATGATGATGATGATGATAATGATGACGACGATGGTGATGATGATGTTCATGATGTTGATGGTGATTGTGATGATCATGTTGATGATGATGATGATGATGAAGGTGATGAAGGTGATGATGACGATGATGATGATGACAATGGTGATGATGAGGAAGGTGATGTTGCTGCTGCTGCTGATGATGAAGATGAACATGATGACGATGATCATGATGATCGTGGCGATGTTGATGATGATGATCGATGATAGATGATGATGGTGATGATGATGGTGATGATGATGATCATGTTGTTGTTGTTGTTGATGATGATGATGATGATGACGACGTTGGTGATGATGATGTTGATGATATTGATGTTGATGACGATGATGTTGATGATGACGACGACGATGATGATGATGACGACAAGGATGGTGATGCCAGATGTTCATGATGTTGGTGTTGATGATGACGGCAATGACCAATGATCATGGTGATGATGAGGATGGTGATGATGATGTTGATGATGTTGATGTCGATGATGAATATGATGATGATGATGATGAAGATGGAGATGATGATGAACATGATGATGATGATGATGGTGATGATGATGTTGATGTTGATGATGATGATGGTGATGAAGACGACGATGATGATGAACATGATCATCATGCCTCTTTTGATGATGATGATCGATGATCAATGATCATGGTGATGATGATGGTGATGATGAGGATGAGGATGGTGATGATGGTGATGATGATGATGATGAAGATTTTTATGATGATGAGGAGGAGGAGGATGGGGATGAGGATGATGATGAGAATGAGGATGGTGATGATGGTGGTGGTGATGATGATGATGATGATGATGATGATGAAGATGTTTATGATGATGATGAGGAGGAGGATGAGGATGGTGACAATGGTGATGATGATGGCGCTGATGATGATGATGATGATGATGATGTTGTTGATGATGATGATCATGATGAGGATGATGTTGATGATGATGATGATGACGACGATGGTGATGATGATGATGATGATGATGATGACGACGATGCTGATGATGATGATGTTCATGATGTTGATGGTAATGATGATGATGTTGATGATGATGTTGATGATGATGATGATGATGATGATGATGATGATGATGATGATGAAGATGATGATGATGATGATCATCGTGATGTTGATGATGATGATTGATGATCAATGATGATGGTGATTATGAGGATGAGGATGGTGGTGATGATCGATGATCAATGATCATGGTGATGATGAGGATGAGGATGGTGATGATGATCGATGACCAATGATCATGGTAATGATGAGGATGAGGATGGTGAGGATGATCGATGACCAATGATCACGGTGATGATGAGGATGAGGATGGTGATAATGATGATGATGAAGGTGATGATGATGATGATGATGATGATGATGTTGATGTTGTTGATGATTATGATGATGGTGATGATGATGTTCATGATGTTGATGGTGATGATGATGATGATCATGTCGATGATGATGAGGAAGAGGAGGAGGAGGAGGAGGAAGGTGATGAGGAGGAGGAGGAGGAGGAGGAGGATGAAGATGATGATGATGATGGTGATGATGATGATGATGTTAATGATGAGGAGGAGGAGGAGGATGACGATGAGGATGATGATGAGGATGAGGATGGTGATGATGGTGGTGATGATGATGATGATGATGAAGATGTTTATGATGATGATGATGAGGAGGATCAGGATGGTGATGATGGTGATGATGATGATGATGATGATGACAGTGACAACGATGATGATGATTGATGATGATGACGAGCATGATGATGATGTTGATGATGATGACGAGCATGATGTTGATGATGATGATGATGACGATGACAGTGATGATGATGTTCATGATGTTGATGGTGATGATGATGATGAATATGATGATGAGGATGAGGATGATGAGGATGAGGAGGATGATGACAATGATGTTGATGATGATGATGATGATGATGAGGACGAGGATGGTGAGGACGATCGATGACCAATGATCATGGTGATGATGAGGATGAGGATGGTGATGATGATGATGATGAAGGTGGTGATGATGATGAGGATGATGATGATGATGATGATGATGATGTCGATGTTGATGATGATGACGACGATGGTGATGATGATGTTCATGATGTTGATGGTGATGATGATGATCATGTTGATGATGATGATGATGATGATGAGGAAGGTGATGATGATGAGGAGGAGGAGGAAGATGATGATCATGATGAAGATGATGATGATGATGGTGATGATGGTGATGATGAAGATGTTTATGATGATGATGAGGAGGAGGAGGAGGATGAGGATGAGGATGAGGATGAGGATGGTGATGATGGTGATGGTGATGATGATGATGATGATGATGAAGATGTTTATGATTATGAGGCGGAGGAGGATGGGGATGGTGACGATGGTGATGATGATGGCAATGATGATGATGATGATGATGACGATGATGTTTATGATGATGAGGATGATGATGGGGATGATGTTGATGATGATGATGATGATGACAACGGTGATGATGATGTTGATAATGTTGATGGTGATGATGATGATTAAGATGATGATGATGATGAGGATGTTGATGAGGATGAGGATGATGATGATGATGACAATGATGATGATGATGACTGTGGTGATGATGATGTTCATGATGTTGATGGTGATTATGATTATCATGTTGATGATGATGATGAAGGTGATGATGGTGATGATAATGATGATGATGATGAGAATGATGATGATGATGTTGATGATGATGATGATGATGACGACGACGCTGGTGATGATGATGTTCATGGTGTTGATGGTGATGATGATGATCAGGTTGATGATGTTGATGTTGATGATCATGATCATGATGTTGAAGATGATGATGATGATGATCTTGGCGATGTTGATGATGATGATCGATGATCACTGATCATGGTAATGATGAGGATGAGGATGGTGATAATGATCGATGATCAATGATCATGGTGATGATGAGGATGAGGATGGCGATGATGATCGATGACCAATGATCATGGTGATGATGAGGATGAGGATGGTGATGATGATCGATGACCAATGTTCATGGTGATGATGAGGATGAGGATGGTGATGATGATGATGATGAAGGTGATGATGATGATGAGGATGATGATGATGATGATGATGATGTTGATGTTGATGATGATGATGAAGATGGTGATGATGATGTTCATGATGTTGATGTTGATGATGATGATCATGTTGGTGATGATGATGATGATGATGAGGAAGGTGATGATGATGATGATGATGATGAAGATGATGATGATGATGATGACAATGTTGATGATGATGTTGATGATGATGACATCGATGGTGATGATGATGATGAAGATGATGATGATGATGATGAGGAAGGTGATGATGATGATGATGATGATGATGACAATGATGATGACGATGGTGATGATGATGTTGATGATGTTGATGTTGATGATGACGATGGTGATGATGATGTTCATGATGTTGATGTTGTTGATGAAGATGATGATGATGATGATGATGAAGATGGAGATGATGATGAACATGATGATCATGGTGATGTTGATGATGATGATCGATGATCAATGATCATGGTGATGATGATCATGATGATGAGGATGAGGATGGTGATGTAGGTGATGAAGAAGAAGATGATGATGAAGATGTTTATGATGATGGCGATGAGGAGGATGAGGATGGTGACAATGGTGATGATGATGGCGATGTTGCTGATGATGATGATGATGGCGATGCTGCTGCTGCTGATGATGATGATGATGATGTTGATGATGATGATGATGATGATGATGAGGATGATGTTGTTGATGATGATGACGATGATGATGACAATGACGATGGTGATGATGATGTTCATGATGTTGATGGTGATGATGATGATGAATATGATGATGATGATGAAGGTGATGATGATGATGAGGATGATGATGATGAGGATGATGAGGATGATGTTGATGATGATGATGATTATTATGATGATGACGATGACATTGGTGATGATGATGTTCATGATGTTGATGGTGATGATGATGATCATGTTGATGATGATGATGATCATGTTGATGATGATGATGAAGGTGATGATGATGATGATGATGATGACAACACTAGTGTTGATGATATTGATGATGTTGATGGTGATGATGATGATCATGTTGTTGATGATGATGATGATGTTGATGTTGATGATGATGATGATGATGAAGATGATGAAGATGATGAAGATGGTTATGATGATGATGATGGTGATGATGATCATGGCGATGGTGATGATGATGATCGATGATTAATGATCATGGTGATGATGAGGATGAGGATGGTGATGATGATCGATGATCAAAGATCATGTTATGATTATTAGTTTTTCAACATTAAGTTAGCATTATTAGGATCTTTAACTGAGAGAATAACAAACACAACAATAAAACACAAGAGACAATGAACATGGTGTTTTTCCTCGGGGAAACCATAAATGGAGAAAACCCTAAAACTTCCTCAGAGATAGAATCAACACCAAAATAGAAAAGCCAAAAACAGTAAGTGATCTTCGACAGTAGTATCCTTCTTCTTATCTAGCCCCAGTGTCTTCTCCTTCCTCAACTATGTGCTACACTTGAGTGTGTATGAGTTGTGTGATAAATAGAGACTGTAGTTCTCTATTTATACTAATCCTGGCATGACTAAAACCCTACTAGGGCCGACCTCTACTAGGATATTCTAATAACCCTAGTGCCTTGGAACTGCAGGGACTTTAAACCTTAGACAAATAGAGGGTTACCCACTGTGACTTGATAGGTCTTGTTTACATTATAGATCCTCCCGATTGGAACATCAGGGCATGACAACGTGACTCAATTACATAATAGATACATCCCAGAATAAACATCGGGTTAGAAGACATAAGATACATAGATGAATACATTCAAAAGTTACAAATACATCAACACTCCCTATTAACTAGCAAGGTATTCTTTCGACACAATTTTCAGCACTGGTCTTCTTCTCTACATCAATTGGATCATCTCATCATCTTCAAGTCTTCTTAGTCTTCAAGTCTTCTTCATCCTCAAGTGGCATCTTCTTCTTTAAATCTTCTTCATCTTCAAGTCTTCAAGTCATCTTATTCTTCTTTATCATAGGATCTACATTGCCATGACTACTAGCTTATCACTACTGGATCATCACTCAATCTAGATCATCATCAAGTATGGATCATCTCACCTAGATCATTGATTTTGGATCATCATCACAACTAGATCATCACTTGATCTGGATTGTCATCAAGTCTGGATCATCTCATCTGGATCACTTGATCTAGATCATCATCAAGTCTGGATCATCATCATATGCTATCTCATAATGGTGTTATCTTAATTCTTCTTGTCAGAGGAAGTTCTATAGAGTCAATATTGTAGGCATACCCTTCATGTAGGTCTTCATTAGTGCTTATATCTGACACTTAAGTCAGAATGGCCCACCCAGCTCTTACATCTGACCTCATCTTGTCAAAAAGGATCAGCACTTATATCCGACCATGTGCAAGCACACTGCATCGGAAAGGCTCTGCACTTACATCTGACCTCATCCTATCAGAAAGTCACAACACTTATAGTTGACCATGCTCAAAATCACCGCATCAATAAGGCTCAACACTTACAAACCAACCATGCACGAAGCACCGCATCGGAAAGGGCTTAGAACTTACAAACCGATCATGCACGAAGCACCGCATCGGAAAGGGCTCTGCACTTACAAACCAACCATGCACAAAGCACCGCATTATAAAGGGCATGCACTCACATCTGATCATGGAGGAACTAATCCTACCATTACATCATAATGGCCCACAGTCCCAGACTGAGCTACCTGGTAACTGACCAGGTGCCTCCATTCCTGGAATGCTATTTTCCCTTACATCTGACCTACTTGTCAGAATGGCCAACACTCACATCTGACATGGGAGGAACTTAATCCTTTAACCATGACATAATGGTTCAGCCCTTACATCTGATCAAGTGGGAACACATCCCTCTATCACATCAGAATGGATTCTCAGTCCTAGACTAAGTTTTCCTGGTAACTGACCAGCTGCCTGCATTCCCAGAATGGCAGTTGCCCTTACATTTGTCCTACCTAACAGAATGGATAGCACTCATATATGACATGGAAGGAACCAATCCTCTCACCATGATGGAATGGCTCATCCCTTACATCTGACCATGGAAGGAACCAATCCTCTCACCATGTCATAATGGATATGGGTCTCATCACTTTCTCTTCAAGGAAACCTCAATCTGGAGAACACAAAGCTTATCCCTGAAGTACTCAAAATTCAGCCTAGCCAATGGATTTGTCAATACATCAGCTATCTATTCCTCCATTGCAACATACTGGAGCTTCACTTCTCCCCTCTGCACCATATCCCTGATATAGTGATACTTGATCTCGATATGCTTCGACTTGTCATGGAACACTGGATTCTCTGACAACTTCATGCAACTCTGGTTCTCACAGTGTATACAAGTAGCATCCAACTTGAGATCAAATATATCAGACAATAGCTTCCATAACCATACTACTTCACAACTAGCTGAACAAGTTGTGACATACTCTGCTTCAGTTATACTCAGTGCCACACAGGATTTCTTCCTGCTAAACTAAGAGATCACACTTGATCCCATACTGAAGCAACATCCTCAAGTGCTCTTCCTATCGATGGAACTTCCTACCCAATCTGAATCGACATAACCCTCTAGGTTAATCTTCTAATTCAACTCATACTTGAGCCCATCATCAACTGTACCCCTCAGGTACCTCAAAATATGCTTTGTAGCAATCAAGTCAACATTTCTTGGATCTGTCAAGAACTGGCTCAAACTGTTCACAACAAAGCAAATGTCTGGTCTCGTGTTCGTCAGTTACATCAAGGACCCAATCATCTGATGATACATCATATCATCAACCGACTCTGATGAAGCATCACTCAATAGCTTTGGGTTCGATGCCATAGGTGTGGCCATATCCTTGCAATCCATCATCCCAAACTGTTTCAGGATCTCTACTACATACTTCCCTTGTCCAAGTAAGATTCTATCCATACTCTGCCACACCTCCATACCTAAGAAATAATGCATCATACCCAAGTCCTTAATTTTAAACTCGGCAGCAAGCTTTCTCTTCATATAAGCAATCAACCCATCCATACCTGTTACAAACAGATCATCTACATATAGTAGAAGCATCACTGGGTTGTCATTTTCAATCTTGTAGTACAAGTTGGAATCTGCTTTACTCTTGGTAAAGCCCAAACTGGATAGAAAGCTTTCAATTCTTTCGTAACAAGTCTTGGGTGCCTGTTTCAAACCGTATAGGGATTTCTTCAATATGCATACATGAGACTCCATATCATGTGTCTCAAAACCAAGTGGCTACTCCACATACACTTCCTCTTCTACTACACCATTCAAGAAAGCAGTCTTGACATCCATCTAGTGTATCTTTCATTTCATCACTACAGCTAGAGCTAGTATTGATCTGATGGAAGTGTACCTGGATATAGTTGCAAAGGTTTCTTCGTAATCTATTCCTTCTTTCTGAGAGAAAACCCGAGCCACAAATCGTGCTTCATATTTTTCAATTCTACCGTCTACAACATGCTTGATCTTGTAGATCCATTTTGAAGTTACAACATCCCAAACATCGTTCTTCATGATCAATTGATATTTTTCGATCATAGCATCCTTCCATTCTTTTTGTTCTGCCGCTTCTTCATAACTGGAAGGTTCTTTGTCAATGAAATAACATAGTAAAGCTACATACCCAGAGCAGGATCTGGTCCTCATTCTTTCTCTATGATTCTCTTCTGGAGCCCCATACCTTTCCACACCTTGGATAAGTTCTTGTACCCAGGCAGGTTTCCTCTTAGGAGGATTCTTCTCCAGAGGTGGATCTACAGATCTTTGTGGTTCTTCAAATTCTCAATCTTCTTCTTGAATTTCTTCTTTCATGGTTGTGTCATGAATTCTGGGTGCTTCTGCTTCTTCAGGTTCTTTAGCAGGTCTCTTTCTATATTTGTTGTAAGATGTGTCTTCATCAAATGTCACATCCCTACTGATGTCAATCTTCTTGTATCCTGGGAAATAGATTCTGTAAGCCTTCAAGCTTTCAAAGTATCCCACAAATATACCCTTCTTTCCTGAAGGATTTAATTTTGTTCTCTTCTCTTTTGGAATGTGTATGTACATAGGACAGTTGAATATTCTGAGATGGCTGACTTATTGTTTCTTGCCGGAGAAGACTTCTTCAAGAGTCTTGTTCTGGAGTACTCTATGTGGAGTACGCTTCTGTACATACACCATTGTTCTGGAAGCTTCTGCCCAAAGATGCATAGGAAGATCTTGACCATGAAGCATAGCTCTTGCATCTTCCATGATAGTTCTATTCTTCTGTTCCACAATCCCATTCTGTTGAGGATTGTAAGGATTGGACAACTCCCTCTTAATCCCTGATTCTTTACATAGCTCTTTGAATTCATTTGAAGTGAATTCTCTGCCATTATCTGATCGAAAAGTCTTGATCTTCTTTTTAGTGTGGTTCTTAATCAAGGCTTTGAATTCCTTGAATTTGTTGAATACTTCATCTTTGTTCTTCATGAAGTAAACCCATGTCTTCCTAGAAAATTCATCAATAAAAGAAACATAATATGCATACCCGCTTAGTGAGATTGATGACATAGGACCACATACATCAGAGTGGATGATTTCCAAGATTCCTTTTGCTTTGCTTTCGCTACTTGGAAATGTCTTCTTTGTGTTCTTTCCCTTTGCACATCCTTTGTGTTCTTTCCCTTTGCACATGTTTTGCTTACATTTCTGGAAGACCTTCAACATCTTTGCTTGGAAGAGGTAGTGTTCTGTAATGCACATGTGCAAGCCTTCTATGCCAAAGTTCACTTGGCTCTACTGTGTCATAGACCAAAGCTTGTTCTGGATGGCCCTTCAATTTGTACAAACCTCCTTCTTGTTCACCAATCACTATTGCATCATCAATAGTCTTTCATTTTGGCCACATTATGACTTGACCATCTATGAATGCAACCCTCATTCCTTTTGCATCCAATGCTGATATGGAGAGAAGGTTCTTCTTGAGTCCTGGAACAAATAACACTTCCTTCATTGTTATAGACTTTCCAGAGTCTATATTATAGGAATATTCCCCACCACCTTTTATTGGATATTGGTAGTCATCTCATAGCTTCACCTTGTGAGGTGATTCATGTTTTGAGAGTTTCACAAAGGATTCCTTGAATCCAGTCATATGTTTAGAAGCCCCACCATCTATAAGCCAATCATCACTTCCATGAGTAATGTTACCTGTGAGAGCAGAGGTCAAAACATATTCATCCTCGCTTGAAGAATATTCACTTTCATATCTGGTTCTCTTTGATGAAGGTTCATCATCCTCTGCAGTATGAGCATGATGTCTTTTCTTGTGTCCCTTCTTATTGTGAGAGCTACTTTTGTTCTTAGGACAATCTCTAGCAAAGTGTCCTTTTTCATCAAATGTATAGCAAATGTACTTAGACCTATCTCTAGGCTTTCTAGAGTTATTTCTATGATGAGAGTACTTACTTCTGTGATGGCTGGATCTGGACTTCTTGGATTGTACTGTGACAGCTTGATCTTCACTTCCCATCTTCTCTTCTCAAGCTGCTATCCGAGCTTCTCCTTGAGAACATTCTTCCCACAGTCTGCTGAACTTGACTAACTTCTTTCTAGCACAGATCCCTTGAATGAAAGAGTCCCATGTCCTGGAGAGACCATTCAAGGTGGTCATAACAATTTATTCATTCTCAACTTCTTCATCTACTAATTCCAATTGTTCCTTGATCTAAGAAACCCTTGTGAAGTAACACTAGATGGTCTCTGCATTCTAGATCTTCACATTCTTCAGTTGATTCCTTAGAGTCATCTTTTGGTTTAGTTCTTCCCTTCAAACAATTTGGTTAGGGCATCAAACATAGCTTTAGGTGTCTTGAGGGAGGACACTTGTGGGATAAGGTAATACTTGATAGAATTAGCAATGATCCTCTTTTCCATAACCATCTTCTTCTTATGTAAGTCCTTAGCCTCGTCTCCCTCTAGAAATAGAACCTCCTCATGGATGTAGGAGTCTAACTAATTTTCTTCTAGGACCAGGGAGATCCCATGCTTCCAGGCTCGAAAGTTATCAACTCCATCAAGCTTTTCATCAAGCTTGGTATGATGAGATATCTTAAACTGAGAACCTCAAATGGAAATACAAAATATTTAGATATTACCAGGTCAAGATGTCAGATTTGGATTTGGAGTTGAAATCTTGTAGTATTGTATTAGGAGCAAATTAGGGTTTTCCTTTTTCGGAGTTCTATCCACCCAAATGCCTTGAAATTTATCCATAACTTTGATTTTGGGGAGGAGATCAATCCAGGCTTGGGCTCACTGAAAAATTCCTCCTCTGTGAAAAGCCATAATTTCTGGTAGTAGTGTCAGGTCCAAAACTGAAAAACCTCAGAATTGGATTCTGCTTCGACAGAAAGATGCGCCCTAAGGAGGAGAGTTATTCCACCTTAATTTTGCTGAAAATATATGGAGGAAGATCCACAAACTAGGAAACCCTAGTTCCCACAGCTACACAGTGTCTTCTTCTTAGGTTAGCTCTAATACCATGTTGGTTTTTCAACATTAAGCTAGCATTATTAGGATCTTTAACTGAGAGAATAACAAGCACAATAATCAAACACAAGAGACAATGAACACAATTTTTTTCCTCGGGGAAACCATAAATGGAGAAAACCCCGCAACTTCCTCAGAGATAGAATCAGCACCAAAATAGAAAAGCCCAAAATAGTAAGTGATCTCTGACAACAGTATCCTTCTTCTTATCTAGCCCCAATGTCTTCTCCTTCCTCAACTATGCGCTACACTTGAGTGTGTATGAGTTGTGTGATAAATAGAGACTCTAGTTCTCTATTTATACTAATCCTGACATGAATAAAACCCTACTAGGCCGACGTCTACTAGGAGAGTCTAATAACCCTAGTGCCTCGAAACTACAGGGACTTTAACCCTTAGAAAATCAGAGGGTTACCCCCTATGACTTGACATGACTTGTTTATATTATAGATCCTCCTGATCGAAACATCGGGGCATGACAACATGACTCAATTACATAATAGATACATCCCGGAATAAACATCGGGTTTGAAGACATAAGATACATAGATGAATACATTCCGAAGTTACAAATACATCAACAATGATGAGGATGAGGATGATGATCGATGATCAATGATCATGGTGATGATGAGGATGAGGATGGTGATGATGATCGATGACCAATGAAGATGGTGATGATGATCGATGACAAATGATCATGGTGATGATGAGGATGAGCGATGACCAATGATCATGGTGATGATGAGGATGAGGATGGTGATGATGATGATGATGAAGGTGATGATGATGATGATGATGACGATGGTGTTGATGATAATGATGAAAATAATGTTAACTACAATGCGCACATGTTTGGATTTTATAAAATGCACACGTGTTTGTCTTATACTAAATCATGCACACATTTTTTCTTTACTAAATCATGCTCGCGTATTGGATTAAATTCAAAAAAAAATTCCCACCAAATGACAAGGCTGAGCCTCCACCCATGCTTTCATGGAATTCCCATGCCTATGTGTCTGCTTTGTACTTTGCTTCGGATTCAACATGCCTATGCCTTGGAGTATGATAAACCATGGCTAATTCAACATTATATCAAAATTTCCAATATGCTTGTGTTTAGCGGTTCATCTGATTATGCTGCACACCTCCATTTTTTATGAGATTTTAGAAACAGATATCGTTTTTTTTGCAGATTCGAAATATGTAAATTTTAACAATAATACATAATTTTTTCTATTTTTTTCTTATTTATCTTCTGTCATCACTCCTCAACTCAAAAAACACAATGTTAGTGTTTTTTCCATATCTCTTTCATTTCTCAACCATTTAAAAAAAAAATTGTATGGTGCACTAAAGAGCACCAACCTCTACATGCTATAAAAAACTCAGTTTCAAATAATTGCATTAAGACGTTCAAACACTGCACCCACAATTGATGTACCATTTTCGAGGTTTGATCTCTTAGATAATTAAAAACAAATTTAAAAATATTATTTTTATTATTGGAAAAATAGTCGTGCACTAGTCCTATATGTTATCTATATGTATGCCGGTTTTCGTAAGTTTATTCCATCATTTAGATGCTCAGACGCTGCACCCACAAAAACATATACCTTATAATTTGTCCCAAAAATAAAAAGTTCACGTTAAAAAATATCTAACTTTATATAGTTAACAACATTTTCAATAGAAAAAAAAATATATATTTGGAAAGGTCATTCAATTTCCTACATTTCTTGTTTTTTACTAATCACAATATTCATTGTGTAAGTGTCTCAAAATATCCATGCAAATTTATGGATGTCTGTTTTTTTAGTTTTGTATTGCATCTAACGTGCCAAAAGAGACCCTCAACTTCTTGCACACACCCTGTAGAGAGAACATAGAACTCCATGCGAGATCAAAACACCAACGGAGTAGATCATCAACTGCGAAGTGAATGTGAAGGTTAGGAGCAGAAGGGATTACAGAACTATTTCAGCCAGTATGACAAGGGAATGCGTTCCAAGAAGATTTAAAGTTGTTAGGTGCTGATGCATCACTGACAAGACAAGTAAGCCTGTAACCACAAGATGTAGTTCCATTCTGACCGGTGTGTGTGTCATACTTTATTTTCTATTTCAGTAATGAAACCATGGCGAGTTTGCCACCTAATGTAGTCTATTAGGATTTTGATATTAGAATTCTTGGTTAGCCCCATATTTCGTAACCATTTTGATACCCTATTTCGGGGCGTATCATGGGGGTAATTCACATTATAAATAGAGCCTCCTCAAAGGAGGATAGAGTTTGGAATGATTTTCATTTTTGAGGCCTCGGCGCCATTTTTTGTAGCTCTGCAAAGTTTTTGGGAGCAGTAATGAATATATTTATCTGTGTTTATGAGATTCATCATAGTGCTTGTGTTTAGTGTGTGCTCTCTCTGTTTATTTCATCTTCATATGTGTTATTTTCTACTAATACATTTATAGATTGGTATGCTAGAATTCACTCTTTGTTAAGTGCTCGTGCATTAGAGATTGTGTTTGTAATGTGACTATAAAAGCTTTGATAGAATTCATCCATTGATAGGTGCTCTATTTCAGCCATTTCCCTTTGTTATTTTTTGCTAAAGGTGTTGCAAGGAATTCATCCATTGATAGGTGCCCCTTGTTGTGCAAGGATTTTATGTTTCCTCTCATTTCCACTTAAATATATTTCACTAAATGTTATGCTTAAATTAGAGGAAATTTCAACTCAAAATGGGCCTCCTAAGAAAAATAATAAAATAATAGTTAAAATAATAAAATAGTCTTTATTAATTTTGGAAGAAGAAAATAAAAAAAAACTATTTTTTTGTTTGTATTTTTGACATATCTCCATATGTTTTTACTCAAATTTCAACCGAGAGAGCTCTCTGGATGTGAAATTAAATTATGCATCCTACGAGTACCCACTCATCATACTTTTAATGGACCCCGCTACCCCAAAAGCAAGAAATACCTAAAAAAACGTGATATTGACATCATCATCAGGTTTTTTTAGGTATTTATTATTTTTTGGGTAGCAAGGTCTGTCAAAAGTATGCTGAGTGGGTACTCGTTGGATGCAGAATTTAATTTTGCATTGAAGGAGCTCTCCTGATCAAAATTTGAGTAAAAACACAGGGAGATATGTTGAAAATACGAACAAAAAAATTATCTTTTTTATGATACTTATCCCCAAATTTGTATTAAAAAATTGTTTAATACCTATACGGTATTTCAAATTTAAAGAAATTTCATTGGCTAGCACATGATGACATGGAATTTGAATTATGGTTGAAAGGCTCATTTTGAGTTGAAATTTCCTCTAACACTTTGCCTCATATCGTCGAAGAGAATACCCCTGTTCATTACATGCTGTAATAGCATTAAAATTTTCAGACTGTGACTCCAGTGACCCATTGGTTTTTATTTTGTTTGTCTTTTCAACCTATTTTATTTTGTAAGTGTCTTGTTACTAGCAGAAATATAGTCTTCTACATGCTCGTTAAAAGATAAATGTGAATGTGAATGCTACTGTGACAAGAGAGAGCCCTCTCTCTTAGCCTTGGCTAGAAGGTAGTCTAAAGCTGGTTTGAAATGGTTACCCTCGTGACTTCCTACAACAACCATAGGAAAATTATAGGGTGCTAACATCTTAGCATCATTGCCAAGGAACGAATGAGCAAATCATCTCTCGAAAAAAATGACATTGCTCAATTCTATGACCTGGTTGAGCAGCCGATACTAGACACATTTTTTGGTTGTATATGCTCTGGCGACTCCACTCAAGGCCTTTGAAGGCGAATCCACTCGGAACCCTGAACACCCAGAAGCTGGAGAGTTTTTCAAAGGTTCCATGGTGACTTCACCGATGAAAATGAGCCCAATATAGCAGATCCTAGAAGGGCATAGTGAAATATGAGGCACCTTGTTGCCTTCCTTCAAGATGTCTTGTCCTTCCTGGTAAATTTTTTCCTATCTTTCCTTGCATTGGTTAGAATGGTTTTCCAATATCTTTCATGCTCAAGGAAAGACCCTAGACCCACCCTTGTATATCCCTCATTGAATACCGAGAATTCTCCTTCGCCCTGTATATATGACCGGGGCCAAACCCACATATCCAAGACCCATAAGGACCGCAACACTACTGTTGATCTTGTTCCCTCCTTTAGATGAGCCTCATCCAACTCCATGGTCAAAGGACCACTTGTTGTTGCAACATTTCCTCCCCTCCATTCAAAACCTGTAGAGCTTTTGTCATTCCAGGCTTCAGCCCCTCTTGAAAGCTCTTAGATAACCACAGCAAGGGCCAAATGATTTACCCCCATAATTCTCCCTACAATTCTTCATGACCTTCCCTAGGGGTATGCCCATAAACTTAAACAATTTTTTGGTGATAAGGGATATTCAACCAAGAGGCATGTGGGATGGTTTGTAGACTGGATTGAGCTAGGAGAAGTGGACCATGAATACATTAATGTTATATTATTTTCCCAAATCCTTGTTGGAGAGGAAAGAAGATGGTTCACCAACCTTCTAGATAGCTCCATCCTTGGTTATCAAGATTTGGAGGATGCTTTCAAGGAAAGGTGGGCTATGAATAAAGACCCCAAGAGTTGCTTGTCTCAGTTCTATTCCATCAGGAGGGAAGAGAGTGAATCTATCCAAGGATTCTCTGATAGATTTATGAAAGTATATAATGCTATCCCTCCTATGTTCAAACCTCCTCCTGGTACTTCTCAACTCCAGTACGCTGAAGCCTTTGATAACGAATTTACCTTATAGCTCAGCGAAACAAGGTCAGTCTCTTTGGAAGATATGTTGAAAAATGGCATTGAGGTAGAAATGAACTTGATTGCTGCGAAGGAGAAGGAGAGAGAAGAAATTGGAAGAAGAAGGAATGAAGAGCTCTCTCAGTTTTCTTCCTCTAACATGCCAAAGGCCAAAATAAATGAAAGGATGGAGGCCATAGAAAGGTGGATGGAGGAATTCATGATGGACCATAGCCCCTATCCTATAAGGAGTCAAGAAGTTAGATGACCCTTGTGTATAGAGTAGGTTCAAGAGTCCCCTGAGGACCTACAGGAGCACTCAGGTTCTTCTCTGCTAACGGAGGGGGAAGAGGATGTACATGCAAAGACACTTTTACACCCAGACCCTACTCTCCATAAAGAATATGGTCACTATGACGAAGGTAATTGCATGCCCTTATGCTTTGCCTCATTTGATTTTCTGAAATAGAGGTTAAAAAGTTCAAATCGAGCGTAGAATAAAGTCATGGAATGGTTTAGAATGATCGATGAGGGAAGCAGACAAGTAACATCTGCAGTGCATCCTAGTTGTTATTCCTATCAGCACACAAATGAGCAGTTTGGGCCTATACATGAGGAGTATTACAATTTGTTTGATGAATAAAGTAGCCTTCCTATTGTAATCCCTGTCTGTGGGAATTTTGAGGAGGTTTTCAGGCCCCCGCTGTATGACGAATACGATGATAGTTGCTTAGAAGATGAGTGTCCGAAATGGGACCTTTCTTCCCACTATTCCAGTTCATAATACCTATGTCAAGAAGAGCGCAGTTCTCTGGATTCTATTGAAAACATCTCCTATGAAATGCAGGAGGAAGAGAAGGGCGTGGTTTCTGATATTCAGGATGAGGCAAATGAGGTCTCCATGTCAAGGGGTTATGAGCTTCCTTTGTGAGAGTATTTTGATGGGAAAACATACAGTATGCAAGGGGGGGTACAGTTGGAGTAGCAGTCATGGAGCTAGCAAATGTCAGGAGAATTTTAGGACAGTCACGGATTTTATGATCTAGACGAAGGTATAATAGAATTTGCAAAGGGTTTTCATGACCCAGTGGCTAGCTATGTGGAGAAACCACACAACATGAATGGCTGGTTATGGATTTGCGACAAAAACAAGGTCCCTCACCACAACCCTACGCCATATGGCCATTCAGTACCATTTTTTATGAAACATGAGGAGTAATTTCTCATATGGAATCATCTTCTTGATTGGCTTCATTGGAATTCAGCAGTTACTTGAATGGCCAGTAATGCTTATGTAAAGTAGGGTAGGTAGGATCAAATAAGATCGACCTCACGAGCATTTTATTTTTGCAATTTTTCATTTTTATGGTCATCTATTCATCTTTTCTTTTTAGAACGCACTGATAATCTTTCAAGAAGAAATCATAATTCATCCCAATGGATCAGGCATGTGATCTAGGCGGGTTCTTTTCTACCTCACACGGAGGATACCATCCTCGATTTGGAGCTAGTGTTATCACTCATGCTAAATTTTTAATATGTGTTGGTGATAATAAGTTGGAAGGAAAGGACATAGGTAGATACTTTCTAGGCTTGATGACCTCGAGAATGGGTCACCACAAGATATGCAGCGCAGAGCAGCAAAGGGTTTTAGGATTTCGCAACGAAGAAGACGCACTGAGAACCAGGCCATGAAGGCACACAAAATCTGAGGATCGCACGCCTTCCCAACGGTCATGATCAATTTCCTACTATATCCATGGTAGGTACATGCCCTCACGATGGGAGGTGCAGGGAACTTAAGATCACGTCGAGGTCTCGACATCCTAGAGGATCCACCTAGATCAAATGGTTGAGATCTTCCATAGTAGAAATATCAAAGGCATGGAACCTTCGTGATATCCTAGCTTGCATGATGGATAAAGAAGAAGATGGCCATGAAACAGAGGTGGGCCCCATATGTTTAGATGGTAGAGATCGGGAAAGAATCCGATTGACAACCATGATTGAGGTCACAGCCAGAAGGTGCGCAACAGATAGGAGAAGGAGGCAATGCAAAACCTCATAAGGCCCCTCTCTTTCAATGATGTAGAATCAACAAAGTGATCAACCAACGGTTCTAATCTACATCATGATAGGAACATGTGCAGAGTTTAATCATTGGGTGGATCATGAAGTATGGTAGGGGACACCTAGTCAGGGTGGGACAAGTGGCATCAGTGGCGAAAACCATACCCTGGGCCTGCGAGATCCTCTTCCCGACACATGTAGTAAGGACAAGTGCCTAATTATTAGTTGGAAGAGGATGCGAGTGATTGTACATGTCGTACTGAAAGGAAGCAAGGCACTGAAGTTCCAGAGAGACTGATGGAGTAGTAAAGGGACCGATTTCAAGTCCACCTACAATGAGATCTCCTAAGGACGATTGTGGGTGAAGCCGAAGGTCATTTCCGTAAACAAGGCCACTGGATCGCTATGAAGGAGGTGGCGTAGTCGATGTCTCCCCACAAGAAATCCATGCAAAGTCCCACACGACCTCTAGTGTGTCATCATAACACTCAATGATGGTGTGTGTGATGAGTTGACATACCCTTACCAACCCCCTTCATCTAGCTCATTCTAACACTACCACCTGGTCTTTTCTAGAGAGACGAATGGAGAAAATATTGATGGAGAACAAGGGGGGAAGCCTCTTGTTTCAGAGGAAGCCCAAGGATGCTACTACTAGGATTATAATGACCTGTATGTTTGAGGTGCCTATGGCTTGTTGAGCCCTGTGAGCTGTTGGGCATGACGGGGGACTTAAATCATTTCCAAACCTTTGCATGGTAGCGGTTCCAGCCATCGGGGTAGAGATGTTCATCGCATTAGAGGAATCCTCCAGCACTAATGAGGACAACAAAAGGACATTCATCACATTAGAATGAACTTATGAGGATGGTGAGGATGATGCAGTCTTATAAAAATACAACACCCCCGTGGAAGTAGCACCTAGGGTCTCCAACCAAAGGGGTTCCCTTCCAAGGCCTTCGAATGTGGTCACTATCTCCATGGTCGCAGTATATGGTGTCCATTGCTAGAAGCGACTGGTTGGATCGAATGCTCAGATGGGAGAACAATGGATCTAGTGCCTCTATCATCACTTCTTTGAATTCCACTTACTATTTTTAACCGGGAGGCGATGAATGCATGAAGGTGTCGTGCCATTAAGAAGACCCTGCTCCATGGGAGGAGAGAAGCAGAAGAACAATGAGCCATCAAAGCCTTGATACGGTTGAAAACAGGGCAGTCCACCTTGGCCCCCCATGAGTAAGGGTGTTGCGTGGGGACATAATTGCTGAATGTAGAGAGAACATAGAACTCTATGCGAGATCAAAACACAGATGGAGCAGATAATCAACTGCGAAGTGAATGTGAAGGTTAGGAGAAAAAGGGATTATAGAGCTATTTCAACCGGTATGACAAGGGAATGCGTGTCAAGAATATTTAAATTTGTTAGGTGTCGATGCGTCACTGCCAAGACGAGTAATCCTATATCCACAAGATGCAGTGCCATTCCGACCGGCGTGAGTGCCATACTCTATTTCCTATTTTAGTAATGAAACCGTGGCGATTTTTCCACCTAATTTAGTCTGCTAGAATTTTGATATTATTATTCTGGGTTAGCCCCATATTTCGTAACTGTTTTGATACCCTGTTTCGGGACGTATCCTAGGGGTAATTCACATTATAAATAGATCCTCCTCAGAGGAGGATAGAGGTTGGACTGATTTCATTTTTGAGGCCTCAACACTAGTTCTTGTAGCTTTGCAATATTTTTGGGAGCAGTAATGAATATATTTCTCTATGTTTATGAGATTTTTCATAGTGCTTGTGTTTAGTGTGCGTTCTCTCTATTTATTCGATCTTCATATGTGTTATTTTCTGCTAATACATGTATATATTGGTATGCTGGAATTCACTCTCTGTTAAGTTCTCCTGCATTAGAAATTGTGTTTGTAATGTGACTATAATAGCTTTGACAGAATTCATCCATTGATAGGTGCTCTATTTCATCCATTTCTCTTTGTCATTTTCTGCTAAAGTTGTTGCAAGGGATTCATCCATTGATAGGAGCCCCTTGTCGTGCTAGTATTTTCTATTTCCTCTCATTCGTGCTTAAAGATATTTCACTAAATGTCATGCTTACATTAGAGGAAATTTTAACTCAAAATGGGCCTCCTAAGAAAAATAATAAAATAATAGTTAAAATAATAAAATAGTATTTATTAATTTTGGAGGAAGAAAATAGAAAAACTACTTTTTTTGTTCGTATTTTTGACATATCTCCCTGTTATTTTACTCAAATTTCGATCGAGAGAGCTCCCTTGATGCAAAATTAAATTTCACATCCAACAAGTACCCACTAGGCATACTTTTGAATTCCACTTGCTAGTTTTAGCTGGTAGGCGATGAACGAATGAAGGCGTCATGCCATTAAGAAGAATTTGCTCCATGGGAGGAGAGAAGAAGAAGAATGATGAGCCATCAAAGGCTTGATACAGTAAAAAATAGGGCAGTCCATCTTGTCCCGCCATGAGTAAGGGTGTCTCCTGGGGACAAAATTGTCGAACGCAGAGAGAAGATAGAACTTTATGCCAGCTCAAAACACTCACGGAGTAGATCATCAACCACAAAGTGAACATGAATGTTAGGATTAGAAGGGATTACATAACTATTTCAATCAGTATGGCAATGGAATGTGTGCAAAGAATATTTAAAGACGTTAGGTTCCGATGCGTCGTTGTTAATACAAGTAAGCCTGTACCCACAAGCCATAGTTCCATTCCGACCAACGTGTGTGTCATACTCTATTGCCTATTTTAGTAATGAAACTGTGGTGAATTTTCCACCTAATGTAGTCTATTAGGATTTTGATATGATTATTCTGGGTTAGCCCCATATTTTTTAACCATTTTGATACCCTGTTTCGAGATGTATCCAGGGGGTAATTCACATTATAAATAGAGCCTCCTCAGAGGAGGATAGACGTTGGACCGATTTTCATTTTTGAGGCCTCAGCACTGGTTTTTGTAGCTCTGCAACATTTTTGGGAGTAGTAATGAATATATTTCTCTATTTTTATGAGATTCATCACGGTGCTTGTGTTTAGTGTATGCTCTCTCTATTTATTCCATATTCATATGTGTTATTTTCTGCTAATACCTTTCTATATTAGTATGTTGGAATTTGCTCTCTCAAGTGCTCTTGCATCATAAATTGTGTTTGTAATGTGACTATAATAGCTTTGACATAATTCATCCATTGATAGGTGCTCTATTTTAGCCATTTCCATTTCTCATTTTCTGCTAAAGGTGTTGCAAGGGATTCATCCATTTATATGTGCCCCTTGTTGTGTTGGTATTTTCTGTTTCCTCTCACCACTGCTTAAATATATGTCGCTAAATGATGTGCTTACGTTTACTTATATCACTGAAGAGAAAAGCCATATTCATTGCATCCTGTAATAGCCTTAAACGTTTCATACTATGACTCCATCTCCCAATGGTTTTGATTTTGTTTGTCTTTTCAACCTGTTTTATTTTGAAATTGTCATGTCACTAGCAGAAATTTAGTCTTCTACGTGTTTGTTAAAAGATAAATGTGTATGTGTGCTACCATGACAAGAGAGAGCCCTCTCTGACTTCCTTGGCTAGAAGGAAGTCTAAAGCTGGTTTGAAATGGTTACCCCTGTGGCTTCCTACAACAACCATTGGAAAATTACAGGGTGTTAATAGAAGGAATGCAAGTTGTATTTCTCACTATTTTGGCATAAAGACAAGGGTGTGCTTACTTCTAGCTTTTAGATGTTTGGAGAGAATGCACTCATCGCATGAAAAGAGGAAAAGACTAATACTCTCCTATGAACATTAAACAAGCTCATATTGATGGTTTTTCCAAATAACATAATGAGATATTACTATCGTTACAAAATTGGTACTTAAAGTACACAAAATTATTATTATAAGTTTCATTATGAGATTATCTGAATTAGTAAGTATAAAGTGAAAAGAAAACATGTCCTTAAAAATAAATGTGAGATAGAACAAACTAATAAAAACTATATATACATATATATAATTATGAATGTCTTACTAAGGGTCCTTTATTAAAAATATTTCTAAACCAAATTAATGCAATTCGTTAGTATACAAAATGCTTATAAAGTGTAACCCGTATATAAAGACGAATAAAAGGCATTTGGTAATCTTAGATTGGGGAATTATTAAGGGAAATGTCAAACATGTTTTGGATATAGAAAGAAATGTTAAATTTAAGAAACATGAAGGAATTAACGTCTGCGTCATACCATTAAATAACCCACTATCTTTTCTTCTATTATTTTGGGAAAGTTGTACACATGGAGAAGTCAAAAGACCATATTTCACTCAATAAGACGTGCCAAGCTTGTCGTAAGCTTTGCCATCAAAGATTTCTTTGGAAAAAAGAATAATATTATTGATTAAAATCATGAAGTGGATGAGTATGTGTCGCTTTCTCATTGTCATGGCAATCAAACAACGGATTGTATGGGTTTTGTTTTGCCACAACGCCAAACACAGGTTTATGAGTTTCCTAGAAATTAGGACCTTACAACGGAGTCATGGAAGGAATCAAGGGAATGTTTGTTTTCCTTTTTTGGTATAAAAAGAGAGGAAGCACTCGAAAGGGGATACGCTTTCTCTATTCATTTATGTTTTGGGGAATTTGAATGGGCTCTGCTTGAAGCGGATCATTTGTGTGGACGTGGAGGAGGTTCTGTCCAAAGTTTGATTTTGCGAAGAGTGGAGATTTTGTGAGGGAATGATAGAACGGATTGGGAAGAATATATCATCTTCGAAGCCTTTTACCCTTCAAACGCCTCCAAAAGAGGATCTGAAAAGGAGGTTTATTCCTTTAGATGGTGGGAACAGTAAAGAAAAATGAAACCATAAGACTCAAAGGGAACTGGTCTACTCGAGGACTTACATTTCCTTGAAGCTGTGGAGTTAATCACTTATAGATCCATGTCTTTCGTTCTGCGATAGGAGGTGATGCCTGTAATTTACAAACAGCTTCAGATCGTGGGCGAGTTTCTTAACTGGGTTTGCATTCATTTTTCAGATCTGATGCATGCAAAAAATTCGAGGAACTTTGAGGTATGTTTGTTTCATAATTTGCGAACGACTTCAGATCATGGGCGATCTTCTTAACTAGGTTGGCATTCCGGTACGGTCGAGTTCCGTTGTCTAGTAATATTTTTCCTTGTATGGTTGAATAGATCCGTTATGATCAGATCATTGAATGTTGTGATCCCTTATAAGCTTCAGATATTAGATCTGAATAGAAGTTATAGATTTGATGCATGAGTTTTACTAAATTTTGATATGGAATCGTATCAATTTTGAAATTGAATTCCAAATCCATTAGGATCAGATCTTCCTTCGGCTGTGAATAGCTTTGTGTTAACTCCACGATTTTGATTGGAATAATGGTTGCGCTGAGAGGAGCTCTACAGCCCAGGATGGGGTAGATCTTGTAACTTTACGTTGTTATGTAACGTTACATAATGTTATGTCAGCGATAAAAAAAAATTAGAAGAAAAAAAACAACTTTATAAATAGCAAGAAGTATCACAAACTACATCATAGCTAGCTACCTTGATCCAGCAACAGCAACAACCACTGCGACATCAACAATAAACCCAAGTAAAAATTTTAAATTTGCTAATCAACAATCAATTCATATATTTTTTAGATATTCTTTTTGCAGGTAATATTTGTATTATTTAGATACTTAGATATTCTTTAGATATTCTGTGGTTGATATCCAGGTTCAAACCACACAGAAGATAGACACGATTAGGGAACTCTTTTTGTTACTTTTGTGGCTCACCATAATTTCAATCCTTAAATGGCATGCATACTTAAAATAAAGCTGTTAACCCAGTCATATGTTAAGAAAACCAGAACATTCCTTCAAACAATTGGTGGGCATCCTATGCTTTGGCACATAGATCTCTAAGAGGCATTTTGCATGGGTTTCTTTCAAACAAATGGTTGGAATCATCCTACCATTGATTCTTTGCCACCTTGAAACTGTTGGTGCCAAAATACTGGCCTTTGGTTCTTCAGTTTGGACAAAAAGCTATCCATAGTCCCAGTTTCAGGCAGTCCAACCCTCATGAATCATCCACGGAGGAAATGTAAGCATCAGGGATTTCCTGCCAGTTGATCCTGGTGTTAGCAAAGCCCTTCCTGTCATATGGGAAGGAACTGTCCTCACTGAATGGCGCACTGCGGCTAAAGTCAAACGAGTCCCAAATTCAAGAAACGGAAAACATAGGATTGAATAGGTGGCTTCTTTAATCTCATGGATTATATAAGCTGCCAGCGCTGGATTATATAAGCTTCCAGCACATTCCTCTGGCTTCTTCCTTTTTCCGAATCTACATAACAGATTGGATGATTTTATGAAAATTTCATGTTTTTTCATGATTTCACTCTTTGTTGTCAGAATTCCCAACAATTTATACAATCTCACAATAACGTTCAAAACAATAACCAAATACTACCTCTATAAAATCTTTGTTTTTCATCTCGAACTCAACTCTACTTCTTTTCAAACAAATTCCCTTTTTCAAGTCTATGAATGGCTTCTTCCTTTTTCTGAATCTACATAATAGCATGGATGATTTTATGAAAATTTCATGTTTTTTCATGATTTCACTCTTTGTTGTCAGAATTACCAGCAATTTATACAATCTCACAATAACGTTCAAAACAATAACCAAATACTATCTCTATAAAATCTATGTTTTTCATCTCCAACTCAACTCTACTTCTCAAAAGTATGGATTTCTGCCACCCCTTAAAACCTTATCAGTCAGTGATTTTGTTCGGGGTTTACTTCTCTTAGCTTTTATATTTTTCCTTCTTATGTGATGTGCAGCTGCTGCAGACGGATCCGAGCAAGCGCCTAGGTAGTGGAGCAAGTGGGAGTGATGAGATCAAAGGACACAACTGGTTTAAATCAATTGACTCGAAGAAACTCGAATCTCGACAGATAGAGCCAACATTTAAGCCTCATGTCAATGGAAATTCTTGCACGACTAATTTTGATGTAGGTTGGATAAACATGTCTCTTAATTTAACTACCGTGAAGGGCCTTGAACTATTTTTATACAAATATTTAAATTTCTGAAATATTTATCTAATTTATAAAAAAATTGATGGTTTTTATAATAAAATTATTTTATTTTATTAAAATTGAGTATTTAAGAAAAAATTTAGACATTAGTAAATCAATTTTTAATTGATAGATGTTTTTGATGATTTTTAAAGTAAATGTTTTTAACAAATGAACATTAATAAATCAATTTAAAAAAAATATTATAAAAATGAAATTTATCCCCTTGACTTCAACCATAAACTAACATCCCACCATTCTTTGGGGTTGGTGTGCCAGATTATGGGATGACAAATCCTTTCTTTGGGGTTGGTGTGCCACATTATGGGATGATAAATCCTTGGTGTATAATGGTAACTCCATAAGGAGATTCATAAGGAGATTCATTATACACCAAGGTTTGCACCTCCGAAGATTTGATCCCTCTCGGCGCTTTACAGAACTTAGGATTTGGATCCAACTAGGTCAACTTCTCTATGTCAACTTCTAAAAAACCTAACTGCATGTTGAAATGGGATTTATGATTTGGAATTGAACCAATTGTGTATTATGTAATCCTCCTTGGGTTGGGTTGGAATTAGACCTGTGTTTTGGTTTTGTGTGTCACCCTCTTAGTGTTCGTTAGGTATAGATCGAGTGTCTGAGTTTTTTTATAAGTATGGATCCAACAATCCTTGTTGATTTTTAAATTATTGTTGGAGATCTGGAAGAAAACAACGTATGCGCCTTGTCTGCAAGTGTATCAACCTCAGATACTTAGAATATAATCCTTGGTATATGTTTTTATCTTGGCCATAGTATGCTAGGTTTGTACCTCGATGGGATACAGTGTTTTGTTGCCTACTTTTCAATTAAGCCTTGGAGTATATTTTTGTTGTTGCATTTTGCATTGGTGTATATGTTTGTATGTATAAGGAGTTCTAGACATATGAATGCATGTGAACCTATGTGTGCATTAGAAAAGAGTTATGAACATGTATAAGTCCATAGATACATCGCTTAGGTTTTGTCGATCTAATACTTTGTGCTTTGGTTTTGTTTTGGCGGGTTTGTTTATATAAACTGTTATGTAGATCCATATATTTGTTGGAATTATGTAATTACTCTATCGCCATGCTGCAACATATTTTGAAGCGGCAATAGCTTGTTGGTTGCTTTGGGAAGACCCGGGTTTACTATAATCAACCAACAACACCCCTAGCTCACTGGCCCTTTCGGCGACAGACCGCAAAGCGGCCTGAGGTCTCACCCAAAGTGATTCTAATGGGTTGGCCAAAGACTCAAGTGTCTTGCACTAGGTTCTGTGGCAATCCTACTTACGGCTCGCAGATCCCCTAGCTGTGAGGTCTCTTCCTCTGCACGTCGCGATATGTTCTACTCGCATCGCACGATCTCCTTGTCTCGCAGCTCTTCTAGCCATGAGATATTCCTTTATACCATCGTGCGGTCCTTTTCTACGTCGTGCACTTTCCCTGTCTTGCGATATCTCCAACCTTACCGCGTCGCCATGCAGCATGCGACACGCAGCTCCTGCCCAATGCTAAGTCCTTAACCTGCGGTATCGTGCACCACAGCTCCTCTGTCGATGCGGTATCACCTCTCTGTGATACCCTGCCTCCGCGGCTTAGTGCACTTAATGTTGCTCGTGTCGATGTGCAAGACTTAACATACAAGGCTATTCAATACTGCAACCGGTGATTGTTCACGCAAAGCTTAAATGAACCACATACAACATGCCCAAGACTTAGATTTATATTTATCCTTCTATGTTACTGTGAACCGATTAACACATTCATTCATTAAACTGTAACAAAGTCCATGAAATGCCTGAGAAATGCATAAGTAAACATAACACATAAACCAATCACATAACACTTGATTTTAACGTGGTTCACCTCCAAGATGGAAGTTACGCCCACAGAACTGTGTTTTTCTTATAGCTCAGGGGAAGGTAAAACACAGTTCTGCTGCACTGCATATGCAGCTCAAGATCTTCTCTCTTAGATCTTTTTTCTCCTCTATATTGCTCTCCTACAATATACTCTTCCCTCTCTGTCGATCCCTGTGGATCGTTACATGCACGCTCTATAAGCCAGCTACTGGTTACAGTAAGATTGCTACCGCTAATAATAGAACCAGAGCTCAACTCTATTACAATACAAGACACTATGAGCTAACAGACTCAATGGCTAATGTATGTTATCCGACTAGCTGGATGGCCTAAACGCCCAAAATGCCAACCTTTTACAATACAAAATATATCCCTTTATAGGCAGCCCGAAGGTCTTGCCATTACAACACTGTGGGCCTGTCCCAACAGTAACCCAACCCTAACTAGTGATAGTCGGCCATATCTGTACTTGAGGTAGCCGCTTTCCTCCACACCACAACTCTCTGTAGTCTTCCATGCTTCTCGGCACTGATCATGGGTACTGTGCACCGCTTCGCTTTTCTATCCTTCATCTTCAATGCTTCAGCCTCGTTGCTCCGTTTCCTTTATGAGGGTCACTGAGCCCTCCTGTTTTCCGCCGCTGCCTTCAATGCAGTGGGTGAGCTCTCTCTTCTCAGCCGCTCAGGTACCGTTGCCTTTCTTGACTTCTCTATCTTAAAAGTCATGGTTTCCAGCTCTGCTCTGCAACTGGAAACGTGATACGGCGTCGTAGCTCTGTCTTATCTTCTTTAAGCCAAAACTTATCTCTCCGCTAAACTAGTAGCTTCTTCTGTAGCTGCGGGACCCTGCTCCAACAGTCCCCTAACACTTACTTGTGGCTCGTCCTTGAGCCACTTCTAGCGGGCTTCTCCTGCTGTAGCTTTGCCTTGGCTTCCTGCGAAGTCCTCTGCAACCTGTCTCGAAGTCCTGCGACTTCCTTCTGCATTACTTTGACATGCTCTTGTGCCAAGTCAAGCAAAGCTTGACTAATACTGGCGTCTTCTGTAGTGTCAGTTTCCTCTCTGGTGGTAGTGAACTCCTTCATTTTCTGTTCAACCGTATCGACTATCTCTGCGATTTGCTCTTGGTATGGTTGAAGCAGGTCATTAATGTGTATCTCCTTTGTTCTTAATTGCTGTGCTTCCTGCTGCAAGGAGTTCATCTCCTTTGTCTTCCTCATCTTTTGAAGAGCTGCTAAGCCCTTAATTTCTTCTTTCATTTCTGCTGCAGTATTCTATATCTGCTGAATACTTTGTTGGATTTCTACTTTCTCCGGCGGCTCATCTAACTCGGCCCATGTGTTCATTGCATCGGTTAGTACTAACCGTGCTTCGTCGATGCGAGATTGCATTTGCGCAGAAGTGAGTCGAAGGGATTCTAATCGCGCTTTCTGGTCTTCTTGGGAGGTGTCTTGTATGCGAGTCTCAAGCTCAGCAATCTGCACTTCTTTATCTGCCTTCATCTTGACCACTTCTTCGTCCATCCTAGCCATGGTTTCTTCCAGAGCCTTTGCTCTGTCTGCTACTCTTCTTAGCTTCTGTGGAACTGGTAAGGCGAACTCAATGTTACATTGGGGCAGTTCCAATGCAATGCTCTACAAAACTTGAGAAAGATCTTTCTCTCTTTCCTCATATGTTCGTACTTCATCTGCCCTTTTCTGAACACTGATAGCAAGTGCTGCATTTTGTTGCTTCAGCTGCGTATTCTGTTTGTAAGTCTCGAGCTCTCTACTCCTGAGCTCTGCGCCTAGCTGCTGCTGGATCATCTACAACTGATCAATATGAAACTCTGCAAGGTTAACCTTGATGGGTTGTCTAAAATGAGCTAGTGGGTCCTTCATTGTCGAATGGAATCGGATACTCCCTGGTGGAATTAACACAGTATTGAGGCGATATTTTGCTAAGCTTTCCTCGCGGGACATCGACGATGTCGAAGTTTCTCCAGCGGTCTCCTTTACCGGTGGAATGTACCTCATGGAAGTCTTCTCTGTAATTATTTTTAAGTCTAGAAGCTGCTTTTCTACTGCGCTCTGTCTCTTTTCCTGCGACTCCTTCATCGCATCAAGTGAGTCCTTCAATGTGTCACACGTCCTTGTTGCGATGATTTCATAGTCATAGTCTGTCAATGCGGTCTTCAAAACTGGCTTTGAGGTTTTTTGTTTTTTATTCTGTTGTGCCTCTGGTGGCCCTTCTTCTCCATTCTTTGTCATCTGTGCCTCTGATGGCACTTGCTGTGAAGGTTTCCTCTTTTCCCTTGGTAGTGGTGTTTCTATTGAAGATTGCATCTGGGTGTCTGGTTTGTCTTTGTCCTTGTCTTGGGGTTCTGTCTATACAGTGTCTCATGATAGTGGTGCGGTATCTTCGTATTCCTGCTTCCATTGGTCGTCAAAGTCTCTTGTGACTCCTTCGACATCCCGTGCTGTCATCCTAAACGAGCCAGGAGCCCAATCATCCCACTTAGTCCTTTTCGGTCGCAGATAGATTAAGTGGCTGTCTGCCATAAAATTAAGCCGGCTATCGTATATGTCCATAGCCTCCATGCTGAGCCGTGGTGTCTCTTGAATGACCTTCATCAACAGCTTATAGTAGTCATGGAATACCATCGTATTAACCGTTTTCTTGGCTGGGCTGTTGGTCTCCCATAAGCTGGCATAGCGCACTCCTCTGGGCACGCCACCTGCTATCTGCGGAAACTGGGTATGGGGCGGCTCCTTCCATCTGACAAATGCGCAAAGTATAAGCAACCACGAGAAATGGAAAGGGTGGTTTGCTTCATCCTGAGCTGCCAAGCAATCTGCTTGGAGCATATTTAATAAGAATAGGGACCAATTGAACTGTTCCCCCTCTGTGACCTGTATGGCAAGGTGAATTACGGATCCTGTAACTTCCTTTGGTTGAACCTTGGTTAGCAGTATGCCCGCGAACAGACTGGCGGTGAATCTAAGTGTCTCATTTGTTATGCTTGAAATGTCATAAGCCCGTCCTCCTCTCTGTAGCTGATACTTAGTTACTAGGGCTTGTGGTAACTTGGAGTCCTTGGTTTTTCCCGTTGTCTATATATCAGGGTGTTTACCTGTCTTGGATAGGCCGGTGATACGATGTATCAAATCGACGTTCAGGTCGACCTTGTTGCCTAGCCAGAGGTACCCTCCGTGTACACAAGAAATTAAAATGCGCACCACGACATTAACCTCTGCACCCCGTCCAAAATGAGGTAATCTCAGCAAATTGAGCAGACCTAACCACTCAAGAATCTGGACATGTGGCAGGGGAACATATTCATCTCTCCCTATCCTTGGGTTCTTCTCAATCTTTAGATAGTTGTTCGGCTTGAACTGAGGATATGTCTTACCATCTCCCAGGTTATAATCTACAAATTTAACAATAGCAGCATATCCTACTAGATCTCCATTTTCCTTTACTAGAGAATAAATGGGTGGTATGGGAACAGTATACTTAGCATTCTTAGGAATTCTTGCCTCTGGTGCGCCTTCAACTCGTGGTATCATGTAGTCTGTTGTGCTATGAACTTCTTCCTCATGCTATGAACTGGATTCATCATTGACCTGAGATTGGCTCCTCGTTTGTGGTTGTTGTCTGGGCTGTGACGAACTTGGTGGAGCACCCTTAGATGGCGTCGTCATGGCGGACGCACGGCCGTGACGCTGAAACCTTCTCAAAATGTTTTCTATAGGTTCATCCTCGGATAGAACCCACTCAGTGTAAAACGGTGGACAGGAAATGGCTGCAACTTCTGAAAATCACAGCACTCTGTAACGAACTTAGCTCTGCACAGGGAATTCATAACAAGTTACTCTATAGCTCTCGATTGTTCTGCAAACGTAACCGTCCCAATTGAATACTTTCTGCTTTTATACCCAATACGATAATCTCGGACGCAATGGTCATCTAGACTGAACCCGTCGGTTGTCATCAATGCCTGGACAAGACCACACCCGTCATCCGATCCTTAATAAATGAGGAAATCTGATCGAATTTCCCTCGAAGCATGTGTGTGCAGGCGCTGGTCTCATCGGAGATTTGCCAAATCTGGAAAAATTTATTATACTACTGCCAAATCTACGGTAAGATATACCGGTCATTTCTTCATTAACTACCTGTCAGATGGTGACTTGACTGGCCCTTTGTCGGTTGCAAAACTGAGTACGTGGCACGGGGGAACATCGCACTACCGCGATGCGACTCCGCATCACCTGCGTAAAACAATTTTTTTTTTATAAACGAACCGACCTTATGTGATTCCTCATATTTAGAATAATACCTGCCGGTGTAGACTAGTTCACGGTGCGATGTCTCCTTTCAACTACATTGGACATCTGCACCACCATAAACTGGCTAAGCTAGGGCTGAGAGGCAGGGTGGCTATCACTATAGAGCTTAAGCCTACTGCCATTAATCCATGTGGGAAGAAGCTCCCCATTCAGCTGGCTGAGCTGAACGGCACCTCCCTCTGTGACTTGCTGTATCTGATATGGCCCCAGCTAATGCGTCTTGAAATTTCCTGGAAACTTAATGAATTTGTTGTCATAGAGGAGCACTAGGTCTCCGATCTGGAAAGTCTTATTCTTAATGTGTCTGTCATGCCAAGCTTTTTCTCGTGCCTTCTACACTTTCTGAAGGAATTCAGCGATGAATCTGTCTTCTTCTAAGACAAGCAGTTGTGGTAGCCTTTCCTCCACTGTGTCTGTATCAGTCATCCCGGTAATCTAAGCGATTCTTAAACTGGGAAGAATATACTCCATAGGCATAACAACCTCCTGTCCATACACCAAGCTGAAAGGTGTGTGTCCCGTAAGTTTCTTGCATGTGGTCCTGTATGCCCATAATACAGCGTTAACTCTAAGGTCCCAATCGTTTCTTTGGCTGTTTCAGATCTTAGTAAGAGCATTTTCTAAAATCTTGTTAAAGGCCTCCACCGTACCATTAGCCTGGGGGTGGTAGGGAGTGCTCTTATGGTGCTGAATCTGGAATTCTTCTGTCAATGCCTTAATAGTGTTGTTCAAGAAATGTGTGCCTTGATCACTCATCAAAATTACTGGGCATCCAAATCTACTGATGATGTTTTCAAAAAGGAACTGTGTGGCTGTAGCAGCATCACAATTTCTTACCGCTTTGGCCTCTGCCCATCTGGTGAGGTACTCTGTTCTAGTGATAATATATCTTGCACCAGTGCGCTTTCCTGGTGGGTTGATAGGACCCACAAAATCTATAGCCCATTTGTCGAATGCACGCAGCATGACCTGTGGTCATAGCGGCATTTCATCGTGTCGAGAGGGTTTTCCTACCCTTTGGCAGATATCGCAGCATCTGCAAAAGTCCTTGGTGTCTTTATGCAACGTAGGCCACCATAATCCTGCCTCCAGGATTTTCTGTGCAGTCGGCTTTCCTGCGAAATGACCTCCTGCGGTTCCCGAATGTGCCTCTCTGATAATAGCGTCTTTTTCATGTGACATCACACATCTGCGCAGAACTTCATCCGGACCTAACTTGTATAGGTGTCCTGTGATGAGGGTGAATTCTGCTGCTTTAACAACCAATTGCTTCTTTTGCTGCTTAGTAAACTCATCAGGTGCTACTCCTGTAGTGAGAAATTGAATTATATCGGCATAGTACTCATCTGCGATCTGGACAGAAAACAAAGGCGCATCTGGCAGATTGTCGTCTAGGTTACTTGGCTCTTCTCCTGAGTCTATCCGTGGCAGATGATTAGGTCTGGCATTCAGTCTGCCTGGTTTCACGATGATTTCAAAATCATACTCCTGAAAGAGGAGTAACCATCTGCAGATTCTCCCCCCTAACACTGGCTTATTGACGAGATACTTCAAGGCGGAGTGGTCAGTGAACATCTTAAACGAGGCACCCAACAGGTAGTGCCTGAACTTCTGGAGCACGTACACCATAGCTAGACCTTCTCTTTCTGTTGTGGTGTAGTTCTTTTTTGCTCTCGAGAGCTTTCTACTGGAGTATGCGATAGGATGGTCAATGTCCCCTTCTCCTGGTTGTGTTAAAACAACCTCTAATGCGATGCCAGATGCATCCACATGTACATGAAATGGCTTAGTCCAGTCTGGAAATACTAAGATGGGTGCTGTAACCATGTTCTCTTTAAGTGTGTCTAGACTCTGCTGACATTCCTCATTCCATAGGAATTTTACATCTTTCTTTAGCAATTTCTCCATTGGTGCTGTAATCTTTGTGTAGCCATTGATGAACTTTCTGTAGTACCTGGTATGACCAAGTACTGTCCTCAGTTGCTTGACTGAGTTGGGTGTTGGAAGATTTACAATGATGGCGATCTTCGCGGGATCTACCATCAAGCCTTGTCTGCAAACAATGTGACCCAACAAAATACCAAATGGTGCACAAAATATACATTTCTTCAAGTTTAGAGAAATCTGGTACTGCCTACATTTCTCTAACATCAGTCTTAAGTCTCCTATATGCTTGTCGATTAGTCCAAATACAGTCCAATCATCAAAATATACTTCTAAGAATTGATGAATGTATTCTTTAAATACAGGAAATACTACTCTAGAAAATATAGCTGGTGCATTCTTAAGACCAAAGGGCATTACCGTATACTGGAACGAGCCCCATTTTGTTGCAAAGGTGGTCTTGGATCGATCTTCTGGATGTATTATGATATGATGGTAGCCTGAGAAGCCATCAGTGAAGGAGCAGACCTCCTGTCCTCCCACGTTGTCTAATACCTCATCAGTGAACGGTGTCGAAAATGGATCGTGAAGCGATGCATCGTTGAGCTTGCGCAGATCGACACAGATCCTGATGTCCCCTTTTGTTTTCTTCTCTTGCACGACCATGGGACTAACCCATTCGCTTTCTTCTATGGGCTCAATGATGCCTGCTGCTAGCATCTTATCGATTTCATCCTTTACTTTTTCTTTGTAGCGCGGATTCAATCTATATGGGCGCTGCTTGACTGGTCTAGCATCCTTCTTCAATGGTATCCTCATAAATCCCAGGTCCCCAACTATTCCCTTCATCTCTGTGAACTTGGTGGGAAATAGGTCCTGATAGTCATGTAACAAATCTGCAATCTGTCCGACTGTTTCATTGTTCCAATAGTCTCCAATAGAGGCAAACTTAGGTTCTGCGTCTGTGCCAATATTGATCTTTTTAATCTTGATGGGCTCAATGATTGCTGGAATCTCTAACTGTGGTCCCCCAAAATCGCGAGTCCCTTCTGACTCCGAAATGTTGGTGTTGCGAGGATCCTCATCCTCATTCTTATCTTCATTGTCTGGCTTTGCTGCGAAATTATAGCACTCAAGCGCGGCTTGCAACTGGATGGCCCACTCAGGTTGAGCCTGCACTGAGATGGTACAGTCCTCAAATATCTTGATCTTGATTATGTCTAGGGCCTGAGCAACACTTGGATGTTCTGATTCAAACGCGAAGGTGAGTAGGAAACTGTCTGTCATAAGTGACCATGTGGTCGTCCCCTTGCGCAACTCAGTCTCTGTGTACCTATTCCTTGGAACTGTGTCCAATGTGTGAATGAATCTGTGAACTCATTCATCCTCGGGAATGTCCGACCAATTCTGTTCACATGTCTAAATGTGTGCCCTGGGATCAGTTTCTCCTGTGTACTTTTGCTAGACGTACTCTCTGTCGACAGAAAATATTATCGCCATCAATCTTTTAATATCATCCCATGATGCGATATTCTCTTTATGCGCATACCACCATCTTACAGGTGTGTCTTGTACTGCAAGTTCCATAGCTGCAATCCTCTGCTCGTAAGGAATCTATTGCTCAAACTGCTCAAGGAAGTCCTGGATATCTGTCAGACCATGATATGATGGAATCTCAGTGATCTCTGCGCCAATCCATCGCAGTGACTTACTCATAAACGCACATCTGCACGCTGAGACTTCGTAAATTCTATTCTTCTAGTTCTCTAGACCAACATCGGAATCCAATGTGCATGAGTTGTCGCATCGCCAACTAATGTTCCCTTCTCTGGTTGGATTGATGTAGTCGTTCTGGTTCGCAGTCATCTGGTAGAGACTATCCATGTTTTGTGCCTCCTCCTCTGCTCGGATAGGTTCAATGTATCTAGGACCCTGGTGAGGATCCAGCGGCGCGATGACCCGGATCTGCACATCCTCAAAGGTCATTTGTCTTCTCTTTAGGTCGATGACAGCCTTGCTACCAATCTCCCAATCGATACTTAATAATGCTGGATATGGTCGACTGTCACCAATGATTTCTATAACCTCGAAGTCCGCAAAACTGTGAACTCCGTCAATGTCAACTGGCACCTGCGGCAGTCGACCCAATGGTGATACTCGCTGCTGGTTAGCTAATCTCAGGTGGATAGGAGATTTGACTAACTGAGGGCTACCCATCTGTTCCCATGTCTGCTTAGTCAGAACATTCACCTCTGATCCTAGATCTAAGACGACCTCATCCATTTCAAACTCTCCAATCTGTGCTGTGAGCTTCATCTCTCTTCCGGTCCTTGTATGGCCTGTAATATTATGAATAGCGCGGTGTGCACTGCCTAGGAGAGAAGGTTGCTGACACTGATCTATGATGCGTTGTAGCTCGCCGATAGCTTTTTCATTTCTCACGAGTTTCAAGCAACTGCGCAGGAAGGATTGTACACTTCCTGTCGATTCATCCTCATCGCATCTTCTCGATGTGGTAGCCTGCGGTATCTGTTCAGGGCTATCACCACAAGGTTCTTGCTGCAGTACGCCCCCAGACGGCAGTACCTATGATCCTGATTGCGTTGGTTCATCAAAGGAATCCTTGGCTTCATGAAATGTTTCTTTATTCTTCTACAGGTCGAGTGGTATTGCTTTACTAGGAGCTCTGCGCACCCACTCCTTCCCTATGTTCTTTTCGGTTTCCTGCGATGTCCTACTATTAGAAACACCGCTACGAGTCATAATATTGACTCTTGGTTCTGACTCTGCCTGCTCAGCAGCAATAAGCTGGATGTTCTGGTGTACTGCTGGCTTAGGGTCTTTGATCTTAGCTATCAAGGTAGGACACTCCTCTATGGTATGATCATAAGATTTGCAGTAGTTACAAGTGGTAGTGGGGCTCTGACAGTCCCTAGCATAGTGTCCTATAATTCTGCAATTATAACAAGTGATTGGTCCGCGACCACGGCCAAAACCTTCTCCTTTGCCGAAGCCTTCTCCTCGTGCAAAGCCTCCTCCATGGCCTCGTCCTCTGAATCCTCCTCCACGACCACCGTAAGCCAGATCAGGCTGTGGTCCTACTGCTGGACCCTGTGTTTCTGACTGGACTCTGTATAAGTCATGTTTTCTATCTAACACGAGATCATAGGCTTGGCAATCCCGTTCATCATGTCTGACAGACTTGCAGAAGACACAGTATAGGTTCTTAGGTGTCTGTACATACTTCTGAAGCAAAGGGCATTGTTGAGGATGATGTCCTTGTGTCTTGCATATTTCACACCATGGCCCTTGTGTTCGTGGTAAGGGGTTAGGAGCCCTTGATGCTAAATATTCTGCAAAAATTGGACAGTTGTCTTTGGTATGACCCTGTGCTTTACATCGTAAGCACCATATGTCTTGCATAACCTCTTTCCCTTTCTTAAGTTCATGTATCTGTAATGTGAGGTTGGACAATTGGTTTTGTAGAGTTGTCATGCCTGCACTGTTTTCAGCTAAAGGTGAAGCTTCTAGCTTCATCGCCATCTCCAACGCGTCATCCTACATCTGGAGTTTCTGCTGCATTAGTGGCAATCTGATGTGAGGGAGCAGCACTGCAATAAACCATTCCTTATGCTGCTCCGGCGCAAACTCAAAGCTTACTTGGTCTATAAGAGCTTTGAATTTCTAGTCAAAGTCCCATACTGACTCTGATGGTAGCTGCTTAATATCCTTGAGCTCTGTTATGCACTGAGACTCAGACTTAGGTTTCTTGAACTCTTTAATCATGGCGTTCTTAACCTGGGCCAGTGTCTTGGGTACTGTGGTATACTTTATGTACCATGTTAAAGCTCAATCTCTGAGTGTGGTGACCAACTGTACAAGTTTAAGGTTATCGCCGTTGATTGTTTTAATGGTCCACATGGCTTCACATAGAAACCAATGCTGTTCTGGGTCCTCTGCTCCTGTACCCTTAAAGGTAGGTAGCTTCATATCATCTCCCATTCTATTTCTCTGCGGTGGGTTTTGATTGACTGGATTACTACCACTCGGCGGTGTGGTTGAAGGTGATGTAGTGGTAGTAGGTACTTTCTGTGAGCTACTGGATGGAGTACCTACGTGATTACTCTGAGTCCCGATTTGTTTCTGTGGGGTATAGGGATGGTAAGGGATACCCCCCTCTGGTTCTTCTGTGGTACTAGGACTCGGTTGCCGAATATTTTCTGAACTATCTCCAAATACAGGAGAGCCGAAAGCTACTTTATATTTCTTACCACTACGTGTTTGTCCAATGTCATCGAAATCACTTTCAAACTCTTGTGACATTACTATCTTTACTTACTCGTTTGAAATCATGTCCATTACTCCTTTTTCATGTAGCAGCATCTTAATGGACAAGTTTAGAGATTTTAGGTACTTACCACGATATCCTTTGAAGAAGTACTGCTTAGCCTTGCTGAAGCTTTTTCTCTGGTCAACTGCAAACTCTGTGACGAAGCCTCCTAGCACACTCGCAAGCCAGAAGTCCACTGCTCTCGTAATGGGATTGTCGAGGTTCTGCACAGTCTGAATCAGCTTCGGTGTCCAGAAAATGTTTCTCTTCTTTTTGAATATGTTCCTATCTGTCGACTTTGATAACCAGTCATAAAGCTCGTTTCCATAGGTTGCAAAAAATATCGCGTGTATATATGAAGCGATATTCTTTTGTAACCAGTCCTCTGTGCTCAATTTAAGGCTCTGATTTTATTTCTTGGAAAACTCCCTTAAGTTTGAATCCAGCCACTGGTGAAACTCTTCTCTAGTAGGATGCCAACAGAACATTAGCCCTCGGTTGTTCAAAACCGGCAACAGAACCATTTGTTGGCTGCTTTGGGCAGACCCGGGTTTACTATAATCAACCAACAACACCCCTAGCTCACTGGCCCTTTCGACGACAGACCGCAAAGCGGCCTTAAGTCTCACCCGAAGTGATTCTAATGGGTTGTACAAGGACTCAAGTGTCTTGGACTAGGTTCTGTGGCAATCCTACTTGCATCTCGCAGATCCCCTAACTGCGAGGTCTCTTCCTCTACGCATCGCGCGATCTTCTGCTCGCATCGCGTGATCTCCTCGTCCCGCAGCTCTTCTAGCCGTGAGATATTCCTTTATACTGTCGTGCGGTCCTTTTCTATGTCGCGCACTTTCCCTGTCTTGCGATATCTCCAACCTTACCGCGTCGCCGTGCAGCATGCGACACGCAGCTCCTGCCCAACACTAAGTCCTTAACCTGCAGTATCGCGCACCACAGCTCCTCTGCCGATGCGGTATCACCTCTCTATGATACCCTAACTCCGCGGCTTAGCACACTTAGCATTGCTCATGTCGATGTGCAAGACTTAACATACAAGGCTATTCAATACTGCAACTGGTGACTGTTCACACAAAGCTTAAATGAACCACATACAACATGCCCAAGACTTAGATTTATATTTATCCTTCTATGTTACTGTGAACCGATTAACACATTCATTCATTAAACTGTAACAAAGTCCATGAAATGCTTGAGAAATGCATAAGTAAACATAACACATAAACCAATCACATAACACTTGATTTTAACGTGGTTCACCTCCAGGATGGAAGTTACGTCCACAGAACTGTGTTTTTCTTATAGCTCAGGGGAAGGTAAAACACAGTTCTGCTACACCGCATATGCAGCTCAAGATCTTCTCTCTTAGATCTCTTTTCTCCTCTATATTGCTCTCCTACAATATACTCTTCCCTCTCTGTCGATCTCTACGGATCGTTACATGCACGCTCTATAAGCCATCTACTGGTTACAGTAAGATTGCTACCGCTAATAACAGAACCAGAGCTCAACTCTATTACAATACAAGATACTATGACCTAACAGACTCAATGGCTACTGTATGTTATCCGACTAGCTGGATATCCTAAACGCCCAAAATGCCAACCTTTTACAATACAAAATATATCCCTTTATAGGCAGCCCGAAGGTCTTGCCATTACAACACTGTGGGCCTGTCCCAACAGTAACCCAACCCTAACTAGTGACAGTAGGCCATATCTGTACTTGAGATAGTCGCTTTCCATCACATCACAGCTCTCTGCAATCTTCCATGCTTCCCGGCACTGATCATGGGTACTGTGCACCGCTTCGCTTTTCTGTCCTTTATCTTCAATGCTTCAGCCTCATTGCTCCTTTTCCTTTATGAGGGTCACTGAGACCTCCTCTCTTCCACCGCTACCTTCAATGCAATGGGTGAGCTCTCTCTTCTCAGCTGCTCAGGTATCGTTTCCTTTCTTGACTTCTCTATCTTAAAAGTCATGGTTTCCGGCTTTGCTCTGCAGCTGGAAACGTGCTACGGCGTCGTAGCTCTGTCTTATCTTCTTTCCTCCAAAACTTATCTCTCCGCTAAACTAGCAGCTTCTTCTGTAGCTGCGGGACCATGCTCCAACAGTGCTCAAGATATTTTAGAGTTTGTTACGATTGGCTATCCTGAGCCAGCTGATCAAGTGAATGAGTTGGATTTGACCAATGCTGAACGCGTTCTGCTAAAGGAAAATCAGAAGAAATATAATAAATCTCTTGGTATTATTTAGAAAGGTCTGTGTGAATCTATTTTTCTGAAGATATAAAGTGCTGAGTCTTCAAAGAAAGCTTGGGACACTCTTGAAACGTGCTACCAAGGTGTGACCAAGGTGAAGAATGATAAGTTGCAGAATTTAAGAAGAGGTTTTGAGAATATGAAGATGAAAGAAAGTGAGACTGTTGATAATTTCATGACACAAGTCATGAGTGTTGTAAACCAGCTACGATAGTATGGTGAAGATTGTCCAAATCAACGTGTAATTGAAAAATTGCTGAGATGTTTGCCGAAGAAGTTTGAAGCAATGGTTGTTCCAATTGAAGATCATAAAAATCTTAGTCAAATGCACATTCATGAGCTAACTGGTTCATTGCTTGCTCATGAATCAAGAATGAATAGGTATGATGACACTCCTTTAGAAAATTCTTTTAAATCTTAGTTAAATGTTACTAGAGGTAGAGGCAGAGGAAGATCTAGTAACAGAGGAAGAGGAGGACAAAGTGCTAGTCATAGTGACAGAAGAAATGATTCTGAAAATGAAGAGAAGTTATAGCAGAGTACTCCTAGCATAAGGGGGAGTAGCAGCAGAGAAGGACAGTGAGGAAATCAGAGGTACGATAAATCTAAAGTTCAATGTTTTTATTGTAAGAAATTTGGGCATTTTACTAACAAGTGTTGGAAGAAACAAGCAGATGCTAGTAAGTTGTCTACACACATGACAGAGGAGACTGAAAATGAAGAGCAACCTATGTTTTTCACTTGTAATGTCACCCAAGAAAGTTCAAAAGATATTTGGTTTTTGGATAGTGCATGCAACAACCACATGACTAGAAATAAGGAATTATTTTCAAGTCTAGATACCAGCATACAGTCTGAAGTAAAGTTGGGTAATGACTGTAAGGTAAAAGTTAATCGTAAAGGTGTCATTGTTGTGTATGCAAAAGATGGTAAAAGAAGTACTATTCATTATGTTTATTATGTTCCTGGTTTGATGTGTAATTTATTGATTGTTGGACAATTGTTGGAGAAACAGTACAAAGTATTCTTTAAGAAAAATGTATGCATTATTTATGATAAATATCCAAGTAAACAGTTGATTACCAGAGTAGAGATGACAAAGAATAGAATGTTTCCGCTGACTATGAGAAATGATTTTCCTAACTCTTTGAATGCTTATAAAACTAAGAGTTTAGATCAATCATGGCTATGGAATTTGAGATATGGCCACTTACATTTTGGTGGTTTAGAATTGCTACAGAAGAAGCAGATGGTAAAAGGATTGCCGAGTATTGAGCAGCCAGTAGGCTCATGCGAAAGTTGCATATTAGGAAAGCATCATAGAGAGAAATTTATTTCTGGAGTATCAAACTGAGCAAAGGAACCATTGGAGCTGGTACACACTGATTTGTGTGGACCGATGCAAACACCTTCTTTGATTGGTAATGTTTATTTTATGTCTTTTATTGATGATTACAGTAGAAAAACTTGGCTGTATTTGTTGAAACAGGAATCTCAAGAACTTGATGTGTTTAAAAGTTTTAAAGCTATGGCTGAAAAAGAGAGTAACAAATTTATTAAAGTCTTGAGATCATATGGAGGAGGTGAGTATATGTCAAATGAATTTATGGATTTTTGTAAGTATCATGAAATTAAAAGGCAGTTTACTGCATGCTATACTCCACAACAAAACAGTGTAGTAGAAAGGAAGAATCGAACCATTATGAACATGGCTCGAAGTATGATGAAAGAGAAGCATATTTCAAATGAATATTGGGGAGACGTTGTTACTTGTTCAGTGTACATCCTGGACAGAAGCCCAACGAAAAGCTTGAAGGATTGAGTTCCTCATCAAGCTTAGAGCGGTAAGGGTAGCAGCATATCTCATTTAAGAATTTTTGGTTATGTAGCTTATGCACATGTACCTGAAGAGTTGAGGAGAAAGTTAGATGACAGAAGTCAGAAATGTATTTTTGTTGGATATAGTAAAGAATCTAAAGCATATAGAATTTATAATACCATCACCAAGAAGTATGTAATTAGCAGAGATGTGGTGTTTAAAAAAGAAGAAGCATGGGATGGGAGCATTGATAAGTCAGTTGGTGAGGAAGTTGTAACACCTCACGTAGAAGATGAAGAAGATGAACATGGCACACATGGAGGACAGTTCACTCCACATACACCAACAGAAAGGACACCTACCAAAATTCCCAGAGCTCATGAACATGGTGAACCATCAAGTGTTGGTGGACGAAAAGGAACAGGATCAAAGGTAAGTAATGAATCAAATCCCACACTAGCATCATTAACAAACAGAGTTAGAGCTTAGAAGACTAGAAGTTTAAGAGAACTATATGAACAGAATGATGAAGTAGATCAAGTTTCAAATTTTTCATTTATAGCATGTGATCCTGTAGATTTTGATGAAGCTGTTAAAAATGATGTTTGGATAAAAGCAATGGATGAAGAAATTGATGCCATAGAAAGAAATAATACTTGGAATCTTGTAGAATTGCCTGAAGATAAAAATTGTATTGGTGTCAAATGGATTTATAAAACTAAGTTAAATGTTGATGGTGATGTTGAAAAATATAAAGCAAGACTTGTTGCTTAGGGATTTAGTCAACAACCTGGAATTGATTATAATGAGACATTTGTACCTGTAGCCAGACTTGACACTGTAAGGATGGTATTAGCTATTGCTGCTCATAATAAATGGTATCTACATCAGATGGATGTAATGCCTGCATTTTTTAATGGATCTTTAGAAGAAGAGGTTTATGTAAGAAAACCTCCAGGATATGAGGTTTACGGATAGGAAGATAAAGTCTACAGATTGAAGAAAGCGTTGTATGGATTGAAGCAGGCACCCAGAGTTTGGTACAACAGAATTGATGAATATTTGAATGGTGAAGGATTCAACAGAAGTCCAAGTGTACCAACATCATATACAAAGGTAAACCAAGAAGGTAAAATACTGATTGTTTGTTTATATGTGGATGATTTGATATTCACTAGAGATCTGTCAGTAGATGAGTTCAAGAAAGCCATGAAAACAAAATTTGAGATGACTGGTTTAGGAATGGTGAAATATTTCCTTGGTATTGAAGTAATCCAATCAAAATATGGTATTTTTATATCTCAGTTTAATTATGCAAATGATGTATTGAAAAGATTCAGAATGCTGAATTGTAAGCCGACTGTAACTCCAGTAGCAACTGGCACAAAACTCAGTAAGGATGATGATGGGTCAAAAGTTGATCCAACGATGTATAAGAGATTGGTTTTAAGTCTCATGTACTTAAATGCAACAAGACTTGATATAATATTTGCATTAAGTTTAATTCCAAGGTTTATGGAAACACTAAAGAGTACCCACTGGCAAGCTGGAAAGAGAATCCTAAGATATATTTCCAGAACAACAAATTTTGGTATTTACTATACATCTAATTCAATTTTTAAGTTGATTGGATACACTGACAGTGATTTTGCAGGTTCTATTGATGATAGAAAGAGCACATCTGGATATGTGTTCATTTTTGGATTAGGATCAGTAGCATGGGCATCGAAGAAGCAGCCCATTGTGACACTATCCTCTATTGAGGCAGAGTATGTTGCTGCAACAACAGCTGCATGTCAAACAGTTTGGATGAGAAGAACTCTTTTCGAGTTACAGCATGAAAAAAATGAACCAACTCCAATCTTTTGTGATAATAACTCATCTATTGCACTATCAAGAAATCACATATTTCACAAAAGAAGTAAACATATTGATACACGGTATCATTTTATTTATGAACTGATAAACAACAATGAAATCAATGTAAAATGTTGCACATCAAGAAATCAATTTGTAGACTTGTTTACAAAACCATTGGGAAAAGATTTGTTTGAACTTCATAGGAAAAACATTGGGGTTTGTAAGCTGTAATAGAAATCAAGTGTTAGAAAATTTTGTTTTTGAAGTGTAGTAATTAAGGGGGAGAATGTTGAAATTATGTAATTACTCCACCGCCAGGCTGCAATAGATTTTGGAGCAGCAATATCAGCTGCCGAAACTTTTAAGAGCCATCACTGTTCAACTTGTGGCTGCCGCAACACTAAAGAGTCATAGCATCACCACACCACCTCAACGCTTGACAAAACAACAAATTATTAAAACATAAAAAACCATTTTTATATGTCAGCTGAGCGGATTTATTTTCTGAAGAGGCAGCATAGTTTATATTTCTGTCAGATTGTAATAGAGCATTAACATATTGTAAATCATTTGAACAAAGAAGCCTGTTTTGTTAGCGAAGGGCCAATTAGCATTTAATGTCCGACTTAGTTAAAATCCTATAAATACTTGCATTGTAAACCATACTAGACATGTTGAATATGAACAGTAGAGCATAATAGAAACAAGTTGAAACTATAATATTTTCCTATGTAATTCTATTTTTGAGAAAACTCAGTTTTATTTTTTATGTTGGGTTGCTGTAGCAGCTCGTGTTTTAGTGTGAATGTTTTTTATTTATTCAGTAGAATATGTGTGATAATTTTTTGGATGCAGGGTTCATCAAATCAGTGAAAAATAGTAAGCTGCAACAGAGCTGTGCGTGAGCTGTGAGTGATGTTAGCATTTGCAGCTAGTGGATTTAAGCGTATAGAGTGTTGTCGGCTGTAACAGCCAGCTGCAATACCTTCTACTAGGTACTGTTAGTAGTAGTAGCTAAGCTGCAATAGTTCTGTAGGAATAAAAATTGATTTTGTAAAGTCTGTCAATGAGTCACAGCCAGCAATGTACAACTTTCCTGTAGGTTGTTTTTGAAGTTGTTCGTGAAGTTTTTAGTGGTGCCGTTGAAGCGAGCGGCACTTCCCTGCCTTGCCCACAATATTCAAATGCATGGGATTATATAGCTTTCATTGCATTTATTTGTATAAAACCATTAAATGAAGATGTCTAATTATGATTCAGAGAATACTAATGGTTATATGGGTTCTTGAATAATACTAACTCATTATCGTATGATGCAATTCAACCCTTGCATTATTAAGTAGAAATGAGATTTGTAAGATTTGATTATGGCTAACTATTCAACATATATATCGAATTTGCTAGAATAAGCAGATAGTTTTAAGCTTGAACTCTTATTTTCACTACAAAGGAATTTTCCATATACTTTTGGGGTAAAGTATATATTGATCAATGCTTGAACAAGAAATGGATGGCTGCTAATAAATTAACATGCAGATCGTATTTTGTGTTTATCTTTTTATTTCTAAAATAGATTGTGAAGAATCGATGCAAATAACTCATACTATATACTGAGAAAGAATGCTTCTAATAATAAGTTAATTTTAGTGCAAACTTCTTGTATAGGTCTGGAAAGTATCACCAAAACTACATTATATTATGATGATTGGGTAAAAGCATTGTTAGTGTATATATATATCATTTTAACTCTTGTTTATATATGATTTAATCCTCGTCGATAATAAATACGTTTTGATTGGTATTGAGTCTAGGAGATCTAGACTCTTCTCATGTCGGCCCTTTGTTTAGGTTTCAAAAGGTAGAGGAACTGGAACCTAAATCTTTCATATGTTTTCCAAGGCTATCCTGCTATATACTCAGCACAATTCCAATGAATGTTTTAAGTTTGAAGGATACATTATGAGTACTTGTTTTTATAACCTTACCTTAGTGGATTTGTCACCTAGCTCAGGGGTCGATTTAGACAACAAACATACGTCAAATGAAGCCTATGGTTGGGAGGAAAGTCGTAGTCACACTTTCAGTCACCCAAAAGAAGTACCTATAATGTTTAATTATGTTTATAGAAATCATCATGCAACTTAGATGTTTTATAGAACTAATATGTATATTAAGCGTTGGATGCATAATCTATGACTGGTTGATGGAAGGGTATTGGGATGGCTCTAGAAAGACATCAAAGAGTAATTTAATTGTTTATGAGCGTACCTTTTTAATTATTTCTTTAACAGTTAACCTTGTTATATGGATTTAATTTATCTTGTTCTAATATTTATGTTGAGGTTGCATGACTTCAAGTGGTGAGTGTAGAAACTGTGTCCCGAGGCTGCGAAAGACATTGAGGTAATAAGAGAAAGGGGTAATGTGTAATCACTATCCCATTCGAGGGAAATTCTAGCAACTAATGTAATGGTTGTATCTATTTTAAATAATATTCATTTATGTAGAATTGTATTACAATGATTACGATTCCCAATTGTAAACAAAATGTGATCTTATATTTGAGGTATAAGTTCTTATCATTATTCTTGTACTAGTATGGTTGTTAATATAGCCCTCTTGTCAACTAATCAGTAAAACATAACCAAATTTATTTACAGTTGCTTATACGAATAGATGAAAATTATGGCAGTGTTTACCATTACGTGATTACACACTCTAAAGAGACTAACATAGTTGAATTGTATGGATATAGTAAAAGTGAAAAATTTACCCCATTTTCTCCTAATTTACATTGAGGAATTTTAGGTTCATTACACCTCTGGACTAAGCTTCTTCCATTGCACCTTGACTTTTTGATGGTACAGTTCAAGAGTAAAAGTTCTCTCCTTTAGAGAATACGTTTCGGTTCCACTTGAAACTCTCCTTCGGGTCCCACATGTATAACATTCCAATCAGTCACATGAGTAGCATCATGAACGTATTTATTTCAAATTGAAACATGAAAAACAATATCTACTTTTATTGTAGGGGGTAATGCTAATTGATATGCCATTGGTCCATTTTTTGCCAAATTTTCAAATGGCCCACAATACCTGGGTGCCAATTTTGAGTATTTTCCCAAACATAGGGAGATTTTCTTGGGTTTTACTCTTAATATAATATTTAATAAGTACAATTTGTAATGTATTTGGGTTTGGTTTTATAATTAATTATTTTATGTTAGGATTAAACTTATTTTTATTTTTATTGATAATTGTTATATTTTTTTTCAAAAGAGTAAATTTTCATTGTTTTTAATGTTTTTTGAATATAATTTTTTTAAGTATTTAAACTTTTAAAATAAATATTTAATAAAAAATTATTGGAATTTTAAAATAGATTTTTCAGAATTTTAGTTACATACATACATACATACATACATACATACATATACATATACATATACATATACATATACATATACATATACATATACATATACATATACATATACATATACATATATATATATATATATATATTTCTTCAATATAAATCTAAATAATAACCATATGTATGTAACATTCCTAGTAAAGCAGTGTAAATAAAATTACTAAGTTGTAATTTTATTTGGTAGACATAGGAGACTAAAGGGCTTCACTCGTCTTGGAATGAATCAGTTAAGGATAGGGGAATGACCTAAAATCCATGTGTTTGATGATATGTATCATCTTCGTGTCATGAGCACCTGAAGAAAATTATTTTTTTAATATTCACTTAACCACTTAAATCCTTTTAAATGTTATCTAAAATCTACTATTTTTATATTCACTTGACCACTTAAAATATGTCAAGTGTTATCTAAAGATGGAGTGGGTAACTCTTGGGAAAGTGTTTAAATAAACTTCTATAACCTCCTATTTAGGGTAAATCCGATTATTATAATTAGATAATTTTAAGAATTAAGAATTAATGATTATATTGATATCTTAATTGTGGCAACAAATGTTAAAAGTTGTCTCTAAAAATTCTAAATAAAATTAAGCTCAAATCTCTTTTTTCAAATGACTATATCATATCTACCTTATTTTAAAACAAAAATAATTTATCATTATAAATTATTTATAAAAATATTAAAAAGATGGATTAATATGAAAAACACATTCCCTTAGAGTTCCTTTCTTACACCCACATTAGATCTAAGTTTCATAGTATTTGCTACAATATAAACATTTATAACTTTCTAACTTTACAAAACTATAGTAAGCTTAGAAGCCTTGATAAGTTTTTTAAGCACAAGAACAAGATTTTAAAGTCAACCAAGTATTGTCCTTCTTAAGAAAATTGGTCTAAGTAAACATTAATCATCATCACCATATTAAATATTTCAATATATTAAAGTGAAAAACTAAAATATTGTAATAGCTATTATACATTTATAAAAGAGAATAATTAATTATTATTATAACCATATATTATAATGGTAAACCCAACTATGAATTAAGATTGAAAAACTCCACTATGAAATAATGTTTGTTTGTTTGAGGTACCAAGAAAACAGTTAAATAGGATAATAATCCTTGATACTGGTCGAAAAACCTATTACATCATAAGAAGTAGTTTACGATTAGGAATGGAGAGTCTAAATCCATGTAAGAGAATGTTTTATTGGGGAGCATATCTAATCTTACCTAGTTTTAATTTTTTAATTTCTTTGTTGTTTTATTTTTATTTTTTATTCTTTTATTTTTTTTCAGAAGAAAAAATCTAGACCTTGATATTCATTAAGAATCAAAGGTCATTTTACAGATCAATGATTTATGGGAATTTTTCCAAAAACTATCTCCACAGAAAATGTCTAAAAATGAGTACAGACCACAAAACATCTAGGAAAAAAATCTGCTGATACTGGGCATGAAAAAAGATCAAAATTAATCCATGATGGAGGCATAAACATCCCACCAATAGCACAATAAGATACCAAAAATATTATCCATAGAGGCCCTCGGGGCATTGCTAAATTCAACAAAGGAAGTAAAAACTCAAAATGAATCAAGTGCACTAAAAAGAAAAGGAGACTGAGCTCCGGCACATGGCTCTAGAAAATCTATAAATATCCACCCCCAACAATGATTTCCTCATATGTTTCAATGAAGGAACAGTGGCCCAAGGCCAAAGAGAGGGAATATTTGGATAAACCATCTGCTCTCATATTGTACTCTTTGTAAACATGTCGAATGTCCAATAAGTGAAAACTATCAATATTATGAATGACTCTTTCGCACCAGTGTCCCAGATCAAGAGAAGACAAAGAGGACTTATTATTTTCCCAATTAATGATCACCAATGAATCACCAAAGATATGCAGGGAAGGTATACCCATGCCCTATACAAAATAGAGCAGGGCCCATAGAGCCAGAATCTCTATGCTCATGTTAGTACTAATACCACATCCCAGCTTAATACTAAAGGAGTGTACATTATTGATAGCAATAAAAATGGCTGCACCTCCCAGCTTGACTATCGCTGCTCCATCAAAGAAACCATATGGATAATAAAGGATAGGAGTTGAACCAATCATACAAATTCTCTCTTTTATATTTGAAACCGGATAACTATGCATAAGGTATTTCACCTGGTTGCAAGTGTTGTAGACTAACACCACTCTATCTTAAAAAAATCCATGGTTACAAGTTATCCATATGCTCCAGAACTCAAAGAGAGGGAGATACCATAATTTATGATCCTGAGTGAACCAATCCTCCAAAATTTTGAGGAGAGAGAGACCGAGTATTGGTGGCCTACACTTATAAACATCACAGAGGCTAGAAAATACACATTGAGAAAATGGACATTTAGTAAAAATGTGACTAATAGATTCCTCATCCCTGTGTCATAAGAAACATCTATTTAGACCATTCCATCCTCTTTTAATGAGATTATCCCAAGTTAAAATATGATTTTCAACTGCTAACTAGAGGAAACATTTGATCTTCAATGGGATCTTGAAAAGCCAGATATGAGAAAAAAACTTATTTTGGATTGGCACAAGGTTTGTCTTTGCAATCAAATCATACACAAGACTAGCAATTACCTTCCCATATTTTTTATTATGAGTCCACAACAGAGATTCAGAGGTTTCTTTTAGTATTATAACACCATGAGAAAGACAAGAAATGTAGTCGTTCCATTCAGAATTCCATTCTCCTCCCAGTTCAAGATCGTCTTCTGAAAACCAGTAAGATTGAGCTCCCTCAACAGGGTTACGAGCATAATGAAGAGAGGTAATTCCATAGTCCAGCAAGTAATACTTTAGATCATGTGAGAAATAAAATCAAGATTCTAAACCGATCATAGGACCAGTTCCTATTTTTATACCCAATCCATTACCAACTTTCCACCCCGGACACCTTCCAAGCCAAGTGACAGTTTTTATGAAGCGATTCTAGAATATGGAGGTGCCTCTAACCGAGAAGTTTCTACAACGGAGCCAAGATTCCATACGTCGGTATTTTAAGTACTTTTTACAAATAGTTTTATTCCAAAAACCCGATCCCTTCAGATCCATCCATAGACTTTTGAGTCTTAATGAAGTGCTAAACCAGTCAAAATTATTTATGCCCAAACCTGAAAACTCATAGGGACTTGATAAGGTCTGTCATTCCACTAGGTGAAGAAGGTTATCGTCCCCTATTGATCCCTAAAGGAAGTAGAAGATAAGTAGTCTCATTCGGTTTAGGATGGTCTAAGGTATCGAATCCAAAGCAAAGAAGTATACATGTAAACTGGCGAGAACAAAAAAAATGAGGACAAGTCTGCCACCCAAAGATAGAAGTTTATAAGACCAGTGATTTATCCTTTTCTCAAAATTCTTTATTAACCATCTGCATTCATTCACCCCACAGGTGAGAGGCTTGATAACGTAGCCAATACATTTAAATCCCATATGAATAGAATCCACTTTATAGGGTAGGTAATGTAAGATGTTATTTAAACCTGCCCCCCCCCCCCCATCCATTTCGTTAAAGAGAAAACTAGACTTGTCAATACTGATGCACATCCCTGAAGCAGAGCAAAATGTGTCTAGGATTACCTCAAAGGCCATCCATTCCTTGAGGGTACCAATCCCAAAGAGTACCACATCGTCAATAAATAGAAAGTTTGTTAGAGCTAGAGAATCAGAGATCTTTATGCCTTGAATCTTCCCATTTACCTTTTCATCATTTATGAGAAAGATGAGACCCTCAATAACCGATATGAAAAGTAATGGAGAAAGAGGGCATCCCTGCCTGATTCCTTGAGAATTTGTGAACAAAGAAGAAGGAGTGGTATTGACTAATAGGGAGAAATTTGAAGAGGAAAGGCATCCCATGATCCAGTTTACCCCCCAGGGGTATTCCTACTTGTAAGATAATGTGTTTCAAATATGTCCAGTTCACCTGATCAAAGGCTTTCATCAAGATTGAGTACCAGGGCACATCTTTTTTTGGTCTTTATAGTGTGCAGAGCTTCCTATGTAATGCCTCTAGGTTAGATAATTTTCCTATTCTTAAGGAAGCCAAACTGTTCAACCGATATATATCTATCTAGGAAGGGTTTTATCCTTTGAGCTACAATCTTTGAAAGAAGCTTATAAAACAAGTTGCAAAGGGAAATGGTCCTGTAGTCTGCAAAGGAGTGAGGTTTATCCTTTTTGGGATCAAAGTAAGAAAGTTGGAGTGAAGTGAGGAGAATACCTTCCCTTCATTTTTAGAGCACTCGACAGTTGCTAAGAGATCCCCACCAACCAAGTCCAAAAACCAAATAAAGAATTCCGTCAACCAACCATCTAGTCCAGGGCTCTTGTCCCTTTTTATTATTATAATAATAAAGTGAAAGTTATGGAGAAGAGGCGGTTGTTTTTCTTTAGTTTAAGGAATTTTTTATTTTATTATGTGAAAAAGAAATTGGGAAAAGCTGAATCAATTTTTTTGAAATTTTTGGTATAGTTAAAGTTAATATTTATCCTCTTATAAGATCTATATTAAATGTGATAAGGTTCAGCTGAAAAGTAAATTTATAGAATCAAAATTTCATTTAATGTGAATCCGTTTTTTTATAATTTTTTACAAATACAAATCATGTTAACATATATAGATGAAGAAAGACTTTAAGTTTATTTGAAGTGTATTTTTCTAAAGTAACATTATTATTAAGATTAAGATTAATGTCAAAGGAAACACAACATTTATATATGAACATCACATAATTAATTTTTATTTTTTTGTAAGATAGGATGTCAAATTTCAATCATGTACAAAACTACGTAAATATTTCCCATGGTTATGACTTTTCAATTGTTTTTTATCAAACGTTTCTTCAAATGGAAGTACTAAGTAGCTTTGGTGGTGATCCCACTTATTTGTCTTTTTTTTTTTCAAATGGATGTACTAAATAGATTTGATGGTGATCCTGTTTGTTTGTCTAGATTGTTATAAAATATTATTTTGATTGTAAAAATTTATTTAATTTAAATACTTATTTGTCACAAATTGTCTTTCTTAAATGTGTTGGCAACATGGCTTATGGTTCGAAATGACAACCAGTTGCAACTCTTACCAAGCTGATATGTTAATGTTTAAAGAAATGTTTTCTTTGTTACCTAGGATTACAGCCTAGACTTTGGATTATTAGTCCTAAGCCATATGTTGCTTGGACATATTTTTTATGTGTTGTAACTTAAGTTTAACCTTACTCCATATAAGTTGTTGACATACGATGTTGTATAATCCTTATGGGATTTGCAAGCTATGAGAGAGTGATAATTGTAAGGTATGACTATGTTAATAAGTTTATACCATCGTTTGGCATGTGGCCAAGGGAGTCGCAAGGTGGAGGCCAGCTATGAGAAGGAGGTTTTAAAGTGGTTTTAAAGATGTGTTTAAATTCGTTGTCCTAAACCTTGGCTGCAAGTTGACAATGCAACAATGTATAATAAATGACAAGGCTACCTTGGGTTATTTTTATGGATAGGACTAATCATGGCCCTCCATTTGTACCTTGTCAGATCTTAATCGTTTGAAAGATATTTTAGGGTTTAAGTCACAGTCCTTTGGTCCTAAGGATTTTGTTGTCTGGTTTTCTGGTGGTGGTTGCTGGAGGTTCCTCTCTAAGAGTATTTACTACGTGATGGTCCATGACGTGACCTCATTGATTATACTAGAATGCCTTCCATTTTTTACTTATTTTTTTTAGCATGCGCTATGTTTAAAATATTTTTAATGGTTCTTACTCATATTTTAAGGTGGATGGTGGCCACTTGGATTCCATTTGGTTTATGGAAACCTCCATGAAAATCAACCCTGCGACCTCTAGCTTGTCATTCCAAGGACATAAAGGTGGAAACCTCTTTGTTCTTACTTTGATTTCTAGCAGAGGCTTCCCAAGATGACCATAATTTAACAGGTAAATTTGCTGGTTAATTTTTTTTTCTTTTAGTCTTTACTCATTAATTCAAATTGATCTTTCACAGTTTTCAGCAGGAACTAAGTCAAATGATTCTGCAGGGCAGACAAAGATGGCTGGACTAGGAGGAGAAAACCATAGGCCTTATGAGAATTTAGTGAAGATATATCTTTATTTTCTTATTGTAGCTGCAACTATTTCCCCAAAAATTTTAATCTTAGGCCCCCCGTTTTATTTGTTTTCCTTCAAATTTTCCTAGGAGTATTTTATTATTGCCAAAGTTACCCTGAGTTTAGAAATTTCTTTTAAAAGCTAAGTTATTTTTTACTTTTCTGTATCGAATGATTAGTCAACTATTCTTCCGATATCGGAAGCATAGTGGACTATCCTTTCGACGTTGCGGAAACATAGTCATCTAGCTTACCGAGTGCCTTTGGAATCCTTCGCTGATGCATTAGAGTTAGTTCTACTTTATCCTCAGATTTTGTTTGCTGAAGTTCCAACTCCTTAGGACTAGACTTATCCGATGAACTATTTTTTTTCTTTCACCTTTTCATTTTCGATATCCAATTATTACTTTTTCCTGTTCTATTTACCAGAAAGGCCAGAGTCGTAGTGTTTATCCCACCCGGCGTTGCAGAGGTCTAGTCCTGAAGAGATCCGAAAGCATCATGTTTCTTTGCTGACTCCAAATAGCTTAACGTTGCTGAGCTCCGATACCTGTTCCCAAAGTAAATTTTTAACAAATATAAAATACAATATTAATTAGACTATTAGGTTACTAGTGAAAGGGTGTAACCCTTCACTATGTTGGCTCAAGCCATATAAAAGGTGAGCTTATTGTAAATTTTATCCATCATCCAATATATTATTATTATTATTCATATTCATTATTAAAATGATAGTCGGATTCGACTAACAGACAACTGGATTCAGTTTCTCCATTTGGTATCAAAGCTTGGATTCGGCTCCTTCGACCTGAGCTTGGATTTGGCTCCTCCCACCGTTGAGCTCAGTTTCAGCTCGTCTCACATCACATATTTCCTCCATTTATCCCCTATCTCTGTCACGCTCATTCCTTCATAGCCTCTATTTTAGCATCTCTCTCTCCGCCTCCACTCTCCAAGTGTGGCTTCCTCCTCTGCACTAGCTCTCCATCGTCACTCTCTTACATCCGCCTTCCACCACCACCAGCTACTCCACTACACTGCTCCCTCCTCCTCTACGCATTCCCTCCACCTTTGTGCCTGCTGCATCCAACCCACTGCCATCATCGCCATCCTTAACGCTTCCATCATTGTCGTCCTCTTATCCACCATCATGCCATTGTTAAACCACTGAACTACCTCGACCTGTCATTGTTGTCCACCCGTTCTTCTTCCAGCACCACCTGCCGCTCGTGCCCTCCATCTTTGTGTTATCACACTCTTTCTTCTGTCACTTATTCCCTCTCCTTTGCACCATATGCATTCACCGTGCCATCTTGTCCCGCGTCCCTACCATCTCCCCTCCTACTTGACCACGACCGCCACCACCTGCATCTTCTTCTCCAACTGCCGCCAACCTCCCTCACACTCCATCACTCCCTCCAACTCCACGACCTACAACCAAAACATAAAAACCAAAACAATATATTATATTATAATATAATTTAATAAAACATAATATTGTAATATATTTAAAAAAAATCAAATATTATAATTAATATTATAATATTTGTTTATATATATATATAATAAAACTATATACAAAATATAGTTTATGAAAAATAAAAATAATAACAATATTATTAATTAATTAATTAATTAATATATTATTATTCAATTCACCTCAAAGGAAAAAATAGCGCCGAAATACACACCTCCATATACAAGGTCCAAGACCATGGAGGAACTGAAAGAGAAGATCGAAAAAATGGAGAAGGGCATTAAGTCCCTTGTTGCTAACCAAGAAGGCTTGAAGGAAAATATGAAAAATAACAATACATTACTCAAAAATGATCTTGTTTTGGTACTAGAAAGAAGGCTCAACGACAAACTTGACATCTTGAATGAAAAACAAAAAGACATGGATGAAAAAATGAGTACCATAACGCAAAACATAAACAACTTAACACAGAACATGAGCACAATGACACAAAATCAGAATACATTAATCGAGATGTTACAAAGGCTCATACCCAGTCCAGGCCAAGTCAGCGGTCCACACATGGTAGATGCCTCATTTCATGTTTCCACCCAGGAAACACTAGCAAAGAATAAAGAAGAATTGCAAAAAGAAATAAATATTAACAATGCGATGCTTAAGGAAGAGATAGAAACACAAGTACTGCCAGATATGGAGGCATGATTAAACAACAAAATAGACGCTATAAGTAAAATAATAGAAAAAAGAAAAACAAAAAATCACCGCCAACAATGAAGCAATTCAAATATGTCACTTTCATTGTCCAGTCGTTCCGAGACACCATCAAACCTTAAGGTAAAAGCAAATCAACATCGTCCTTACAAAGTGCACCACCTAAGGAAAAAATAGAGTTGTCAAAATACAATGGGAGTGAAGACCAATGTGTTGCTTGGCTAAACAAAGCAAAAGAATACTTCGACATTTACAACATTCAATCTGGCAAGGAGAAGGTGAAATATGCATCAATGCATATGGAAGGGTAGGCCTATAATTGGTACTTATGTTGGAAGAGAGATAATTTTACCTACACCTGGAACTTGTTCAAAAATTATTTTTTTAATAGGTTTCAAGGAATCAAAGAAGATGAATTTTTCAATAAACTTACCAGACTTCAACAAGTCGGAAACGTTGAGGAATTCACTCATCAATGGGAATCCTTATCAACATGAGTATTTGGGTTGTCTTAAACCACACCTCCATAGAGAGTTAAAGTTACATAACATACCTAACATATAAGTAGCAAGACATAAAACAAAAGCCACAGAACGCAAATTGGAAGGAATAAAACAAAAGGTGATAGCCATTATCGACAAGAAAAAGAGAAACAATGTAGGTATTGTGCAGATACTTGGTCTCCCAGCCATCAATGCCACAAATCTCAATCATATGCCTATGAAATGGAAAATAGATCAAAGTCATCTAATGGTTACTCTGATAATAAAAAGAAAAATAAGAAAAACATATGTCGTCAATGCGGTGATGATTGGACCCCTGGTCATAAATGTATGAACAATGAGACAATACAGTGCAAAATCATCAATGAAAAGGAACTACAAGTCTCTGTACAAGAGACCTCGTCTGATTCTAATACCGATACCAAGTCAGAATAAAGAACAACACGAGGAAAATAATTAAGCTTTGAGGACAAAGCTTCCTTAAAGGGAGTGGCAAAGTCGTTAACCCAAAAAATCCCTCACCAAGCTCTCCATGACCTACACCACCCAAGGACACCACTTCACGACCCTCTATTAGACCCCCAAACCCTCAAAAATGCTTAAGGAAGAAGAAAAGGGCTTAAAACCCCCAAAAAGGAGCCTAAAATACTCTACTAGGAGCTAAAGCCCCCCAAAAGGGGCTAAAACCCTAAAAGGAGCTAAAATTAGGGTGAAAGGGGCTAAATACCAGATCAAGGGCTTAAAACCCTAAAACCCCAAGAAAGATATATAAGGAGGGTGGGGGGTTACTCTCAAAACACTTCTCCCATGCATATTGTTATGATGCCCGTGGATGCCTTGAGATCCTTTGTCTCTCAAGCCACCCACACTCCGTCTCCTCCATCTCCATTGAGCCATAGCTCCCCCATCCAAGAGAGGTGCTTCTTCAATCTATGGCATGGTGGCGCATTCCACCCAAAGAGAAGGTATTTCGGTTTACTGTAGCTTAATGATTGTTTGTAGCTTATTGGAAGTGGAACCCTAACCTTTGTTTGCAGAGGGGTTCTCCATATTTCTCTTCCATCTTTGTTTTCATTACTGTTCTTTACATTCCATTTTTCCTTTTTAGTCTTTCCACAAGCAGGAACCTACCCTTCTGTCCTATAGATAGAAGGGAGCCATTCCTACCCCTATAGCAAGGAGAAATCCCTGCTATAGAATTGGCGACCATACCAGGTCGATCCCATAGGATCCCTGGTCCATATTTTTAAAATTTCAAGTTTCTTAATTTTTTCCCTAGTTTTTAAAATTTTATTTCAAATTCAGTTTAGATCTAGTTTATTTCTAGTTATTAGTGTTGTCGAAGACTCTGCTAGGCAAATTCGAGTCAGTTTGGCCATAGTATAGGTTACTGTTGGTCGGATTTGACTCAGGATCAAAAAAACCCCAAATCCGAGGGAGGTCGCACTTATCGGGCCTGAACAGGGGATGAGGGTGCACTATGATGGCCTAACAGGCACGCCTAGGGTGCACTTAATCTCCTAAAAGGTGCGACTTCACTCAGAAACACACATCGCGACTATCTGTGAAATCTGTACGAACCCCTCTCCTGTTTCTGAAAAAAAAATTGCAATCCCCTTGCCAAATTTGATCAGAAATGTGTGGTCTGTCAAGCAGAGGTTCAATTTCAATTTAATAGGGGTTAAATTTTAGTTTAATAGGGACTGTCAGTGCGGCTCAGCTGCCTTTGTCTAGCATACTAGTTTAATTTCAGTTGTTGTTTTAATTTCCTGTAATTGCATCAACAAAGAAAGTGTAAATTCAAAGTAAATTTTAATGGCTTAATAAAATGAATGTAGATTAACTAAAATCAAACTAAAACTAACTGTCTTGCTTACCCTTCCTCCTCTACCCAGTCATCACCCTCCGGGGTATTCTCGGATACGACGAAGGGCAAGCTCGTATAGACCTAGGCCCTTCATTGAATATTTTTCTAAACCATTAAAACCGGATGACCTGGAAGGTAGAGAGGGTAGAGAAGGAGGGCTTCTCACAGTGCTAAGCGTCCTCCTTATTGACTAACCTTGCATCCGGGAGGTGACCTATGTATCTACAGATGGGCTTAGTCCCATTGCGTTGAGATCCTAGCACCTTCTCTTGGTTGAAGAGGAATATTAGTGTGAGGTAGTCATCTAGTTAGGCCATAAACATTCAAGGTTAAAAACTGTATTTGTTTACAAATTTCTGATTACTCAATTCTTGCATAGATAATGAAATGAAATCTACCACAATATGATGAATTCATAAACCATTTGCAGCTACCAAATACTAGAAAATTAGACAAACAAATACACCATACCAAGTAATCAACCCAATGCAGTTCATGACACTGAGAGAGCCTTAAAATTTATCAATTTACACTAAGTTCAAACAATCTGCAGTATTTGAGGACATAAGTCCCTAAGTGCTTCAACTATGGGAAGTACTTGGGCTCTACCTAGAAACTCATTGTGAGGAGTACCACAGGAACCCCAAAGTAGCTAGTCGTTGAGAGGAATTTCCAAGCGAAATGAGAAATGACCCCTTCCGATTGAGTAGAAACACCTATGAGGAAAAATCCAAGTGCTTCCTTCTGGTAGTCTTGGTGGCTAAGTGACCACCTACAGCCAATAGGAAGCCACTGAAATTGGGGTCCAAACATCATTCCCATCAGTTTGATAAACATTTAACAAAATTGATCCCTCACGCTCTTCCTCACGCCTAAGAGGTGAACCACCAAAATTTAGAACACTCAACTGACACTGTCGAAACTGTTCTCAACAATATCCCACACCTTCAGAAGGCCACCCAGCCTTTGATCTAGATTCAGACCCATATCAATCTGAACTAGACATCCATACTGCACCATCAAGCCCCATGGATGGTGCCAACCCGGATCCATTTTCTTGCATAACCATAGCAAGTGGACCCATGTCCACACCACAACCTGTCACCAATAACCCTACAGGTGGCCCAAGCACGGTCATGTAAACTGTCATCAGTCAGTTTCCACCACCTATAGTGACCAGCCAAGCTGGCCCACTTGTAACACATGGGGGTAGTGGCCCTTCCACACACATTGTCCCTCCTATCACACAGGGGGGTACTGGACTATCCACTTACATTTCCCCTACTATCATACATGGGGGAAATGTCCCAGTGTCCCATACTATCCCCCTCACAACACTTGGGGGCATTGGTCCATCCACAATGGTGCCACTACAAGTGCCCCCAGCTGTGCAGATGCACTATGCACCTGCAAATCCCACCACCATCGCAGCTCCATCCCACATCAACCTAGGGTCAAATATGCCATTCATGGCTCGTCTTAACTTTCCTCATTTGGCTTGGTTAACAAAGGACCCCATTCGCCATCAAGATTTTTGGCTACCCATGCCAACCAAGCTTCCATCAGACATTCCCAAGTTTGAAGGCAAAGCAAAGGAATGTCCCCAGAACCACATAATGAGATTCCATCTATGGTGCTTGTCAAACAACATCGTAGATGATTCCATCAGACTGAGGCTATTTCAATGCACCCTCACAGGTGCTGTGGCTAAATGGTAGATTGAGCTACCACAAGCCAAGTACCCTAATTTCAATTCCCTAGCCTTCATGTTCCTACAGTATTTCCAACTCCCAGTCAGATATGATGAGGGGGTGGAGATCCTATTATCCTGCCGTGAAAACACTGCCACTCATATAACTGACCATATCCATGAGTGGTGGCGACGTCATAGCCTATGTAAAATACAACTTGATGACAGGATATTCTTTGATTGGTTCCTTAAGACCTTGCTCCCACCCATAGAAAAGGACATCGCACTCGGACGTCCCCAATCCGAAGAAGAGGCCATATTGAAAGCTCAACAGTTTGACCTCATCTATGCTCAGTTTGGATACATGTACACCATCATCCCAGACACTCCCCGCGTAGGAACCTCTTACTGTGACACACCAGGGGCATCCCATGGTGCAAATGGCATCATAGGATCAGTTTCCCAACAACCACAACACCGACTGACACCACCTATAGTTCCATCACAACCAAGCAACACTGCTAATGTTGCTTACCAAAAACAAGCTTTGGACTATGCTAGAATGATGTCCCAGTCCGGAGCAACAACTTCCTATGCACAACCTGCGCCACCATAGTAGGCTCAGGCCATGGCTTAGCCAACATAGTAGTATGTGGGACAAATTCCCACATTTGTGGCACCGCCTCCCACTCAAATATACTACGCACCACTAGTGCAAGCGGTTCATGCCCTCACCCCCACTCCACCCACTCCGTTGGGACAAGTGTTTGCATAACAAAACTGTCCCAACCAGCCTCCCCCCAAAAACCAACAAGGGCAATCTAGAAATAATCAGCCTCGAAACCAAGCCAATAACCAACCGCAGGGAGGTGGTCAACAACCAAAACCTCCCAACAATGCCACAGCAAACCAGCTAGCTCAAAACACCCCACGACCAAACACACCAAGACACAATGCCCTGTTGTGCACAAACCAACCGTGCACACCTACGATGTTTATGGGCACTACACATTCGAGTGTCCCCTCATGGGTTAAGCTAATAAAGCCATTCAAAATGAGGTTCAATAGGCCACTAACGCTGCAAATCAAGCCCAACCCAACCCAGCACCACAAGGACCTCCTCCTATGGTGCTTCAAAACTTACTGCCGGTCCAAGGGTTGGTGGAAACTGTACCCCCTCCCTAACCCAATCCCAACACTCTGGGGGCACCTCCCATGGCCAAAACAAGTGTTCACCACCTACTAGCCATGAAAACTGAAGAGGCCAACATGCAAACCAGATGGAATCAATATGGTACCACCACCGAACCCGCTAATACATCAGCGGCATCAATGTCAAAAATAGTCAACCTATCTCTTCAGTTAACTCCATTCCCATTCCCCCCCCCCCGTATGCAGGATTGCCAATAACTCCACGGCTAGAGCTGCAGTCATCTATAGCATTGTGGATGATTTTTCCCAAACGCTAATCGCCATGTCTGCTCTTGATTTACTTAAAACGTTCCCAACGCAGCAGAAATCCTTACTAGCCGCCCTTGGGGAAGTAGACCCCTCCGACTCCAAGTTGATCACATTTGACATGGAGAAAGGAGAACCACACATTCCATCCACCATTGCCTTCCAAATCCCAGTGTCTATCCAGAACCTGGTTGTGCACTGGTGCATAGTGGATGAGGGGACATCCACATGCGTTATGTCCACCCTAGTTTGGAAGAAACTCGGATCACTAATTCTGCAACCATCCTCCAAAACTCTGTGGGATTATGATGGACATCCCACTAAATCCCAAGGAATCCTCCCCCATGTACCCATCAAATTAGCTTGGAAGACAGTACTGATCAACATAGAGGTCGTCAACGCTCAACTGGACTATAACCTTCTCCTCAAAAGAAGTTATATGTACGCCATGAGAGCGATTGCATCAACTGTCTTCTGTCTCATGATGTTCCCCCACGAAGGGAAGATTGTGACGGTTGATCAGCTCACTTATCATGATCCGCAAGGGTTAACAGCACTTTCCAACGTTATCCCGACCATCACCACTATTGAGCCACAAGGGACGCCTACACATGCTAATTTCATCCTTGTAATCGACACTATGGTTGACAACACACCAGCCGCTCCATTGTTGAATGTGGGCCCCAGGTTGTTTGTCGATACCACCATGATGTCTCCTTTCTCGTTAGTGTCACCACCACTGACACAAAATGAAACGGTGCACTTGTGCATGGTCTCATCCAGCACCACTGCACCCAAATAGAAACTGCAGCCGTAGCCCCAACCGCAACCACAACATCATCCAGAGCTGGAACACCAACAATAGCTGCAACATCACTAGCAACAGCAATGTTTTGCTTAGCCAAAACCACAACTGCATCCCCATAGGAAACTAGCAGGGATTTATCTGGGCTCATCTCCAGTCCACATGATTCCCTTCCTCTTTCCCCCACCTGGTGTCATGAGAAAATTGGTAATGGCCACTTTAAGCTTACCCAACTTTACATTGGGAATTTCGGTGTGGTATCTTGATCCATCGGCTCAACCAGTAATGCCCCAGGTTGCTTTAACCCTAGTGCAACCCATCATGGTGGAGTCTCACCCTCCACCCGGCCCACAAAATCCAACCGTCGCACCTGCACCCGTACCACCCCACCTGAAAAGGTATAGAGGCAAGAATTCCAAAGCCACCATAGAACCCCGACAAGTTCCTCCTTGTGTTATCTGCGAGCAACATGGCCATCCAACTCAGAATTTCCCTGAAATCCCCATGATCCATGTGCATTTGGATGGCATGGATACAAATGAAAACATCCCCATGGTTGAGCTCCCAACTGCACCAATAGTCAGGAACAAGGCATTGATAACAAACCATGCTTGCGCCCTTTGCATTTTGTATGGACATTACTCTCACCATTGCCAAGACCTACCCAAATTTTGAATGGCTCTAGCTGACCTCTGTCAACATTCCCTTGAGTCTGAAATCACCTTGATCAAAGAAGTGCACCCTCCACCACCTTCTTTAGACACCATGTAAATTTACATGATGTCCAGTTCAACTGACCCACTTATCTCCACTTCCAATGACGGTCCATCAGACCTATCTCTTCGTTGCTTCAGAAACAATGAGGGGATACTGGAAGCTTTGATTTCCCTAGAATACCCATGGGATGACATGCACCATCACTTGTTCTTCCTCCCTGAAGAACTTGTGTCGCAGTCTGACGAATTTTTTGTGGAGACCAAATATTTCATCCATGGGAAGGTCGACTGGTTCAAGAACCCCATCCGAACACTAGATTCCTACGAAGAATGGAATATGGCGAACATTTTGCCAACCATTAAAATTGACATCTCAACCAATTTTGAGATTGTTGAAGAAATTATGTTGGGGGCATCCATCTCCTCGGAGGAGGTTGATTCCTACAAATATCTCTTCCAAGAATTCTGTGACATCTTCACCTAGTCTTACACCGAAATGCTTGGCCTAGATCCATCCATCGTGGAACACCACATGAACACATGGCTTGATGTGGCACTCATACACCAAAAGCAATGACCCATCCATCCTTCCAAAGTGGCCATGGTGAAAGCTGAGATAGAGAAGTTGCACACAGTTGGCTTCATCTACCCCATTGCGTACACCACTTGGGTTTCTAATCCTGTTCCTGTGAATAAAAAATAGAGTACCATTCGCATTTGCATAGACTTCTGTGACCTCAATGGGGCATGTCCCAAAGACAACTTCCCCACACCCTTCATCGATGCGTGCACTGGACATGAGGCCTTTTCCTTCATGGACGGGTTTTCCGGATATAACCAAATCCAAATCCAGAAAGAAGACTATTATAATATGTCATTCACAACCCCATGGGGCACATTCGCTCATCGAGTCATTCCCTTTGGCCTAAAAATTTCCAGATCCACCTTCCAGCGCGCTATGACACACTGCTTCTATGACCTCGTTCACATTATGTTGGTTTGCTTCGACAACCTCATCACGCGGTCACAGAAGAAAACACACCACATAGATGACATACGACAAGTGTTCTTATGATGTCGCAAGTATGAAATCTTCTTGAACCCTTTCAAGTGTGTTTTCTGTGTCCCCACAGGCCATGTACAAGGATTCATTGTTTCACACAAAGGAATGATCACTAATCCCTAGAAAGTCCAAATGACTTTCCCTTTAACGTCACCCCTTTGAGTGAGAACGTTACAACTTGTATTATAGTCTTTTCATTTTTTGTTTTACACATTTTTCAAAATTGAGTCTTATGTATCATTTCCTCTCATTGCTTCAGATGGAGCACACCTCAAACCAGTATATGGGATTTGTGGATGGAGCAAGCAAATGGTCTCTGAACCTCACCTTGGCTACATGGGTCATCTACTCCCCATTGCATGAGTTGATCCACATTGACGGAATATGCATGGGAACTGCAACCAACAACTAGGCTGAATATTATGCTGTAAATGGCCTCTTGGCCGCCACTCTTCAGTTAGGAATTCACCATCTCAATGTCTTCTTAGACTCCCAGCTGCTTCTTTCTCATTTGAACAACCACTATCAAGTACGTGATCCCTGCCTCTTTAGAAATTACCTACGCACTAAATAGATTGTTAGAACATTTCAATCCATCACATTCACACATGTTCCGAGAAACCTCAATAGTGTCACAGATCAAATGGCTAATGATATTCTAAATTGGCACATCCACAACCTCATATAGGAAACATACAAGCATAACATCATGCATAATTATGTCTAAAAAATACACACAAAGTGTAATAATACATCACATAGGAATTTCTAATCCACAGCATCATAAAAAGACTCACATAATAAGACCATAAAATCGCATCCACGTGCATCAAAATATATATATATATATATATATATATATATATATATATATAAATCGATCAGTCACATGTCCAAAACATGTCCAATACAAAATGAGAAGCCACATATGCTTTCTCTGTAGGATATACATAGCGACACAGAAAACCCTAAGTGCACCAACGCACTAGGGGCAGCCCTACTACGCTACTAATATGACTCAGACTCGTCATTCGAATCAGTGTCATCATCTTCCTCAAAGGACTCATCCTCTATAGGAATATCACTTCTCGCCACTCAGCAAAAGTGCTCACAAGCCATCGCCATCTTCCTCATCACACCAGTCGACTTTGGAGGAAGGTTGTGAATAACAACAATCATATCACTACTCAGATGTTGTTAGCCATCATCTGAGACTCCAGTAGTAAGCCACTCCAGATACAGCAACACTCCATCCATCTCCCACTGTCTCCTATAGGAGCTCCCAGCAGGAACTGCCACAGGGGCTATGGTAACGACCCGCCTCTGATGCCCGGGCGGCGGGAGAGGACCAATATTTGCATATACAAACAAGGACACCATTAGTCCACATGCATCAATAATACAAACTACCAACCAACTCAAATACACTATGTTATAAATATGAACATAAAAACATCATGCATACATACCAGCTGGTCCCCAAGCCTAGCCAGGAGGTCAAGGCATCTCAGGGTCTCCCTAGTATTCCATACCTGCATACAGGTACTCCTCAATCACTATAGGAAGTTGGTGCCATTGATCCAACAACTCCTCAATAAAAAAGCGTCCCACTTTGCCACCACCCTCTTGGATCATCATCTGACACCATTTATACATCCGAGGTTCCCGTGGACCACTATCCTGCACAGCCTGATGAGGATGAAGTGTAGGTACTTTCTCAAAAAAGAAAGCAAACAGGAAGGAGCCAAAATAGAAATCGACGCCAAAAGTATTTGACTTGTTCAGCTGATGTGAAATAGCCTGCAGATACATCTGGCCCCATGCATAGTACGTGCCACCTATAGCACGCTCTACTAGCTGAAGCTTCCTTCCAGAGATCTTGTGGCTCCCCATGGAACCCAAGATACGATGCAATAAGGTCACCACTACCTGTGTCGACAAATCCTCGATGTCACACATTAGGATATAGGAGTCGTGCATGTATGCCATAGTGTAACAGTTCCGATCACACAACTCCTCCAATGTCTCCCCCCGAGACAACACAGGTGTCAAGTCACCAACCACTCCCAACATAGGGAGGCTAGTAAGAAAGTATAAATCTTCCAATGTAATCTTGATACGCTGGCCCTGAAAGAGGAACACCTCCTCATCAGCATCCCAGAAACTCACCAGTGTTTGCATCAGCAAATGCAAGCTCCGCATGAGGGGTATCCTCATAAACTTCAGCAATCCAAAGTGGGACGATGTATTTCTCACATTCCCATCTCGTAAGGCTGCATCCCTGAGACTCTTGTAGTCTCTCTCTCGCCACTTGATCTCATCCATCCTACACAATAAAAAACCCTGATGTGAGCCACTACCATCATCAAAAAACACCGAAAAGAGGCCAAGTCGCACTTGTTTAGGAAAAATGAGCACCTAGGGCACTCAACATTGACCCATAGAGGTGAATAGGACATACCTTTTCCTTCGAAAGGTGCGAATTGGCTCCATGAAACCCCAAACTGCTCATGGGGGGCCTTCGGGTGACCAAATCCAAAAAATAAACCACCAAAAAGATGAGATCCAGTGAGAGCTCTTACCTGGAAGTCACAGCACTCGAAACTGTCGATTGGATTAAGATAAATTAGCAAATGAAGAATTAGGGCCCAACTCTCCAACTCCACAATGAACAGTGACAATGACACCTCATCAAGTAAACCCCACCCTTATATAGGCCCCATTTGACCTAATTTCTTTCGATCGACATAAAAGGACCATACAAACTCTGTTTGAGACATCGTTTATGCCACTGGTTTCATAATTATGCCCTCTATCTCTTTATGAGACCATTTTCTCATGTTTAATAAATCAATTTCGAGACCATTTCCCACAATTCACCTCGATTTACGGGCCATGACATGACAATGCCAGTGTCTACGGACCTATACTTATAACACACCCCTTGATCGCTACTCATACAATTTTTCAGGCCACCTCCCATTAAGAAATGCTATTTTTTACTTTTATTTTGTATTTTAACACATAGTTGTCTTCTTCATCCACCACACCTTACACGGAATTCTGGACCATTGTCCACAAAACAATTTACTTTTATTGTATGTATTTGACTTATAACTGCACCTGGACTTGCACTCACATGGCATGTAGTCAAGTCCTCCCACTGCAACACACACTATTGGGCTATAGGGCAGACCCGGGGTTTATACTTTAACTTTGCACCAACAAAAAGACCCACAATGTTGGCCCTTTCAGGAACAACCTGCGAACAGGTTGCAGTATCACCCGAAACAGCTATGGGGTGCCGCAGAATCAGATTACAGCAAGCAGAAGAGGGATATTATTTTACCTTTAGCCTTAACAACAAATATTCATACAAAATAGAGCTTCGACATTCACTTATATAGCTTCCCAGTTAGATAAACAAACAGTTTCTTGCTTAACCCTTAACTGGGAATTCACAATGAAGTTAATATTTAGCAGTTATCTTACTTATCATTTATCTACTTATCAATGCATGAAAAGAAAACATAATAGAAGAAACACAAAAGCAAAACCACAACACAAGATATAACATGGTTCACCCCCAGGGTAGGGGCTACGTCCATAGAACTACGCTTTTATTGAACTCTTTACAAAACAACAGTTCTGATCTGAGGACTCAGCTGCAGATCCTTTCCTTCAAGTCTAGCTGCACACTTAGCTATAGTTCCTTTCTTACAACTCTAAGCTGCGCACTTAGCTGCAGTTCCTTTCTTTACAAAAACCTTCTGCGCGCACAGCTGCAGTTCCTTCTTACAAAAACCCTCTGCGCACACAGCTGCAGAGGTCGTCCATGCACAAAGCTGGGACTTGACCTTAAAACCCAAAAATAGATCTTAGCTTCACATCACATGATCCTCATGTCATTAGATACCCTTGACATCTTTACATGAGTTCCTATTTATACAAGTGCACTATTACAAATCATGGGCTTATACCCGAAAATTATGGACAATTACAAAAAGAGGGCTTTGACTCAACCCCGACACCCCTAAGACTATTTTGAGTCACAACTCCACTTACAAGCTTCCACAAAAACCGTGGAGTTACCAAAATTAAGGACCATTAAGGTGTGCACCCCAACAGGCCCCTAAGACTCACTAGTGTCCCGTCCTAGGACACTCTGTCGCTTGTTTGGTGGGAGAATTTTGTTGGAGAAGATAGTAAACTGTTTGTTGAGGCCACGCATGATATCGTTGACTGCTTGCTCCTTCTCCACCAAATCCTGTAATGCTGCTGCTAATGCTTCGCTAGCCTTTTCTTGGGTAACTGCATCATACTGCTTCAGAACTTTGAGCTGGGTGTCCGCAGCAGTGCTCAACTCCAAGGGCCTCATTGATAAGGGGCTGCATAGAATTTTTCAACAATGTTTCTCTTGTTCTGCACGACTCAATTTCCTGCTGGAGTTCATTGCTTTGCTTTACCTCGAGCATCTTCTGCATAGGAGGCAGAGTCTTAATTTCCACTTTCACTGCATCCGGCTCTGTCTATCGCTGCTTGATGGTTTCTTGTAGCTTTTTTACTTCTGGATTTTTCTGCAGGTTTTTCCAAGTGTCAACAGCTTCATCTAGCAGTTTTGCTGCGTTGCTCACAAGATCTGAGATCTTCATGGCCAAGGCTTGAATATCTCTGTGACGCTACTCCCTGATCTCTGGCGGACTCTCTGGAATGATGCGAAGTTGAAGCTCCACAATCTGAGCCTCATGTTCTGCTTTGAGCTTCTCTATTTCACTGCAAGACTGTTGTGCATAGTCTTTCAGCTTGGCTATTCTTTGCTATGGATCTTCCTCAACTTGTATGTCGAAGTCAGGGAGACTTCTACATGCCTCATCCAAGACTCACGCCAGTGTAGCCTGCTTACGTTCTGCGTCCCTCTTCCTCTGCTCCGCTTGCTTCAACTGCACTGCAAGACTCTCCCTCTGAGTTATGGTATTTTCCAACTGCCTGTGCGAGAAGCTATCTCATTCTTGGATCTCCCTCATGATGGCCAGTTGGAAAAGGTGCAGTTCTAACATAGACAACTTGGTGTAATCTATCCCAACTGTCATGCTCATCTCCGAGTGAGACGCTGCGTCAGTTATTATGAGGGCTGCACTTGATACTTGTCCTCTGTTATCTCTAGCTGGCCATTGCCTTGTGTCTAGCTGCGTACTTTCTGCAACGCCAGTCACTGACTTTTTTGCTAACTCCTTCAGCTCTGAGATTCACTACGATACACCGGTGAGCACATTGAGGTGCGTAGCTGCAAACTCTGACCATTTGTTGGTTAATACTTTTGTGGATTTTGTCAGGGCCTGATCAAGCTCTTCCATCATCACACTGGGCTCTTTGACAATATTTTTTTCCTTGGATTCCTTCATTTTATTTCTGGACTGAGGCTTGGTGACTTCTTTTGCCTCTGGAGACTTGTGCTTATCTGGCCGGTTAGGGTCTGAGATGGTTTTGACCGATTCTTCTTCTTCTTCATCAGCTTCGCTATCTCCACCCTGGTCACCTTCACTCTGCTGTGACTCACTTTGTTCTGTATTTTCCTCTGGTGGGTCTTTCTACTGCGTCTGACTAGGGCTTGCATCCACATTGGTGACTGGAGGGACTGGAATGTTGGGCTTTGTCCCTGCGTCCTTCATCCATTCAGCCGGTCATTGCTGAACTACTGCGAGGATGTCTTCCTTGGTCACCACATATGGTAACTTCCAGCATGCATGTTTCTTATCTGCGTAGGCCTGGATGAAGACATTGTGCATATCGGCCTTGAAGTTGGCCACTCCATCATACTGAGAGAATATCTCATTACTGAGCCGCGGTGTCTTCAGAATCTCATATGAGATACTCATTGAGTAAAAGACGAACACATAGTTTGTCATCTGCTGTAGGGTTTTATCCTGCGACACCCACAGAGATGCATACCTTGTTGCACCGGGCATGTTTGGTGGCACATCAACAAACTGCGCCTCAGTAGCCTCTTTCCATCCTACCAGTGCAATAAGCACTACCATCCATGAATAGTGAAAGGGTCTACCTTTCTCCTGTGCATCACGAACATCTTCTAGGAATTCTTTGCCAATGTACTCTGCCCATTTGTAAACGTAGCCTTCGGCATAGTTCACAGCAATACTGACAATAGGGGTAGACACTTCATGTGGTCTGCACTTTCTCATCAGTTTGCAGGCTAAGAGCTCAGCTGCGAAGCGAATGTTTTGGTGCTGAATTGTCGAGGTTTGATACCCTCGCTTCCCTTTCGTTAGGTTGAAGCGGTCCTTCATGCTTTGTGCCAGCTTCGTATCTTCGTGTTTTGAACGAAACTCGATCCCCAGATCAGGCCCTTCCTTTGGTAAGCCTATGATCCTATGAATGAGCTCGCCATTAATAGGAATTATTTTTTCTCCTATCCATAGGTGCCCATCATGCACCAATGCCAATAGATGCTTGACTACCACGGTCACCTGTGTGCTGCTACTAAAGTGGGGAACATCGAGCATCTTAAACAAACCAGCTTTCTCCAAGCTAGAAGCCCACTGTTTCACTTCTAGTAATGTCACTCCAGTCTTCGGATATTTCAAGAAGTGCAAGTATGTTCCCGATACAAACTATGGAAAATTTCCAAGATCATTCGTATCATGGTCTGCATACTTAAGCCGGTCGATTTTCCCTGTCATGGTTCCGATCAACTGCACAACCTGTGGCAGTGAAGGGGTGTGTAAAGTGAACTTATTTGTCCACCGAGGTAGCTGAACTCTTGGTCGAATAGGAGGAAGATATGGTGGACACTGCGAGGCAACATTCTCATCCCCTTCAGGTGGGATCTCTACTGAACTAGATGGCTTCATCTCCGGATCCTCCGGTGTTTTCCCTGATTGCTTGTGTCTGTCTTCGTTCTTCTTAGAACAAACTTCAGGCTTAAAATTTTTCCTGGTAGATAGTGTATGCATTGGTTGAGGTGGAGTTGCGGGTGTTTCTTCACGGGGTGCAGAGGTAGGGGGGTTTCTAAAAAGGTTCTGCAGACCCCCCTGTTCAAATTCTCTCACTAATTCATGAAGCTCACGATCAGCTGTCATGGGCTCAATTGTAAAACTCAAGGAAATGCATAATGTGATTTCCGCAGGGCTGGGTGTATTCTTATAGAATCCATCGATCCGATCTACCATAACTGTGCATTGAAGACACTAAATTTGATAGAGATCTTGTCCAAACAGTGCTAGATTTCCCAGGATCTCATTATTACAGGCTGTTAACATACCGACGCCGCCAAATCTGGTTTTTTTCAATGGTCAAATTTTAAGTTCCGACACACCTTTCTTCTTCGGCACAACCACCAACTTCAGCTTCAGCATAATAGGGACCTTTGACACATCCTTATACCACGATAGAATTTTTTCGAAAGCCTCACTAATTCCTGCAGCGAGCATCTTATCCAGCTCTGTCCTGAATTTTTCTTTAAACTTAGGGTTCAACCTATAAGGGCGCTGTTTTACAGGCTTCGCATTAGGTTTCAAAGGGATTTCTATCACTCCTATATCACCAAGGATACCTTTCATTTCTAAGAACTCCGTCGGAAATAAGTCCTAATACTCATGGAGAAGTTGGGTCACTTTGCTCACCATTTCTTCATCCCAATAATCTCCAATGGTAGCGTACTTAGGAATTTATTCTGATCCAATGTTTACTGTCCTTTTTTTTGAAGGGCTGAGTCACTTCAGGTGCTTTGACTACTGGTCCATGTACTTCATAGTGTCCTTTTGACTCAGGAATGTTAATGTTGCGTGGGTCATCATCCTCATCAATTGTGAGGTTATAACATTCTACTGCATTAGCCTCTTGTTCCTTCCAATCAGGTTGGTACTCTGCTCTTTCTTTATCATCAAACACCTTAGTATGGATCAACCTAATAGCTACATCCAAAGAAAAACAAACCTCATTAATAGAAAATGTCAGCACAAAACTATCAACAAGACTATCCCAACTAATAGTACCATGGCGAAGCTCCACCTCCGCATACCAGTTCTTTGCTACCAGTTCTAGAGTGTGTATAACCCTATGTACCCATTCTTCATGAGGTACATGCTTCCATGCTTCGTAGCATTGCTCCAAATGTTCCTGAGGGCTGGTCTTACCATTAAACCTGCTTCGTACCTCCTGAGGTTGATCCATGAATCTCAGGCGAAGGGACTTTTGACAAGCTTCCCAAATATGAATGTACTTTTTATGACCATTCCACCATCTAGCAGCTGTGGCTCTAAATACTGAATCTAGAGTCTCCATTTTCTGTGAATCTAGTACCTGCTCTGAAAATTGCAAAATAAAATCTTCAGGGTCTGTCGAGCCATCAAAAATAGGTAAGGCTCTTGTCTATGAGCCAAGCCATCTGAGAGACTTGGTAATTCTTACACATCGATGTCCATGTAACTCATAAAGTCTATTCTGCCAATTTTCTAAGCCTTCATCTGAATCAGTCATACAAGAACTATCACACTGCCAGTCCATTATACCTTCAGGAGTAGGGTTAATATAGTCTTCCTCCTCAGCTGTGAGGTTTTAGATATGATCCAAAACATCCTAATCTTCATCTCTTACTGGCTCTGTATACCTTTCTCCTTGAGAAGGGTCCAAGGGTACTATGACTCTCAAACCCTTTCCTTCAAAAGTCATCTGCCTGTTCTTAAGGTTGATTACTGCAGAATTCTCTATTGCCCATTCAATTCCTAGCAAGGCTGGATAGGGGTTGCTATCATCAATTATCTCAATGACTTCAAAATATGCTAAGGTACTAACTCCATCAATTTCTACTTGGACACTAGGGAATCTTCCTAGGGGCACAATATTCTGCTGATTGGCTAATCTCAATTGTATAGGGGACCATTCAAGGGCAGGTTTTCCCATTTGTTTCCATGTCTGCTTAGTTAAGACATTTACTTCTGATCCCAAGTCTAAAATGACATCAGTCATATCATATTCTCCTATCTGGGCATGCAATCTCATTTCTCTTCCAGTTCTTCTAACTCTATTAACAGTTTTTTCTTTTCCAGAGCTTCGCTGGGGTTTGCAAGAAGCAATAACTTTCTGCAACTCATTTAAAGCATTATAATTTCTTAAGAGCTTCATACAATATGTAAAAGTGATGACAGTGTACTTAATTTATCTGTCAAAGCTTATTGAGACTGTAACTGCTGTTGATGCTGTTGCACAGGTGCTACTGATGTGCTCAGATCAGCAAAATATTTTTTGGCCTCTGTAAATGTTTCTTTTTCTCTTTCCACATCAAAGGTTGGAGTTTTCTCTGGGGTCTTATGAACCCAAGACTCGTCAGGCTATTTCTCCTTACTCTGTACTTGCATCGTAGCTCCACTCCTTGTAACAACATTAATGGCTGGGACAGGTCTTTTCTCTACGACAATCATCTGAATATTCTAAGTAGGAGCGCTATTTATTTCCTGTATCTTGGCTATCAGCTGTGGGCATTGCTCAATGACATGATCTACTGCTCTGCAATATCGACATGTCATAGTTGGGTTTCGACAGTCTCTAGCTAGATGTCCCGCCTAATTACATTTATAGCACACAACCTAGCCTCGACCTCTTCTAGACATACCACCATGACCACGACCTCCAAAACTACCTCGACCTGATGTACTACCATGGTAACCATATACATCATTGCCTTATGCCTCATTCTGTACCCTATAAGCATCATATGTTCGCTCTCTCATAAGGTCAAAGCTGCGACATTCATCTTCATTATGTCCAACTGACTTACATAACTTGCAATAGGGATTCTTAGGGACCTAAACATATCTCTGCAACAGATAAAAATCTTCAGGTCAGTGCTGGCCAGATGTCCTACAGATCTCACAATATAGAACATTAGGGTTAAGCAGGTTTGGTGCACCAGTATTCAGATAGTTCCTTAACGTAGGACACTGTTCTCTGTCATGGCCTTCTGTCCTACATCGTGTACACCAAACCTCTTCATGAATAGATTTCCCCTTCTTCATGTCGCAAAGCTCCAAATCCATTTCTGCCAACTGTGCTTGTGTTTGGGCTATACCAGAATTATCTTCGACAAGAGCTGTTTCAAGCTTCATAGCAATCTCCAAAGCCTCTTGCTGATCAGCAACCTTCTGTTGCATGAGTGGAGTTCTGATATGGAGTAACAATGCTGCAATGAACCATTCCTTATGTTGTTCCAGTCCAATAGTGAAGCTAACTTGATCTAGCAGAACTTTGAACCTCTGATCAAAGTCCCAAACTGATTCACCATGCCTCTGCTGAATCTCTTTTAGCTCAGTTATACACTATGATTTTGATTTAGGATTCTTGAACTCTTTGATCATGGCTATTTTAATATCAGCCAAAACATGGGTCTGAGTACTGGAGAAATTCATGAACCAGGTCAAAGCCCGGTCTTTGAAAGAAGTGACCAGCTGGGCCCTTCTTATATCTTGATCCATAATGTTCTTAGCAGTCCACATAGCTTCACATAAAAACCAAAACTGTTCTGGATCCTCTGATCCAGTTCCTCTAAAGACGAGTAGTTTGATGTCATCATTCATATGGGCCATTTGAGATCTAGGGGGGGAGGGAGGGGGAGGGTAACTTACTGAGGTAGACTGACCTACGACAGGAATACTTGGGCTAGGGTTACTTTCAGACTGCGACGGGTTCTTGGGGGTAATAGAACTGCACTGTGGAGTTTTAGGAGGGTTTCTAACAGAAGGGGTTTCTTCAGACTTAGAGTCTTCTGGTCTTACTGGGGTATACTCGGTATTCTGGCCTAGGGTATAGAATTCTAGATTTCTCTTGTATCTTTTACCGCTTCGCAGCAAACCACTTTGCTTGTCGAAGGTACTTTCACTTCCAAACATAGGTTAGTAAAAATAAATCTAGCAATCTGATTCTATAAGAAATATTCCTTTCTCAGCCAAGAGCATCTTAATTTGCAGACTAAATGAATTTAGGTACTTACCCCTTGGTCCTTTGAAAAACTGTCTTTTGACTTTGCTAAAAGATGTACTTGTGTCGATGGTAAACTCTATCACAAATGCTTCAAGGGTTCACATTGTCTAGAAATCAACAGCTCGTGATATCTCATTGTTTACCCTTTTCAATATGTTAATTCTTATGGGGGTCCAGTCAGGGAACGGATCTTCCTTGAAGTTGGTCTTTCTTTCTGTCAACCTGGATAGCCACTTGTGCAATTCTATGTGGATACTACCAAAGAAAATTTCATAAACATCCGAAAAAACGTACCTTTGCAAGAATTCATCTGAGCTACGATTGTGGAAATTGAACCTAGTGATAGAACAATTACACTCACAACAATTATCAATTGTACATGCAAAATCACTCACAAAAGAGACTAAATATGGAGCTGAACACTAAACTGTATTGAATCAGTGTACAATAGCCAACCCTGTAAGATGATAGGTTGCTGCATTAAATAGTTACATAAGGCATTCGAATGCATGAGGAGGCAATTCAAATCTAGTCAAAAGCAGGCTTACTAAAATTAAGCAATTCCCCCATAGGTGCATAAAGTAGTTTCCAAATCAGCTAAGGAGCTCACGAATTGGAAAAAACACTTAGGAAAGCTAAAAGGTGATGGAAGGACAACTCATACATGCTTTTCATAGGAGAAAAGAGTGGAGGATGTGGAGGACAAAAAACTAGTTAACCTCACCTAGTCAAACTTTCCCAATTTCCTTAAAGCACTGAAAAAGCAGGCAATAAAGCAGAAAAAGAAGAAGGGCGCCTAGGAGGCCAGGAATAAAGTAGAATTGATTCCTTGAGGTTTCTCAAGTTCTCCATGAGTCAAAATAGGCAAGTTTGACCACTATGGATAGGTAAATGACAACTTGCATAAGGTGGAATCATGAAACTAGGCAAATAAGACAAAAATGATTAATTTAATGTCTAAGGTAGCTAACTATGGGTTGTCTTGGAATATAATCCGTCGGGATTATACAATATGTAAATATATTCTGAATGTGAACAGTCATGTAGGAATATGAATAGGTTGGTCGGAAGTTGAATCACAACCGACATATGAATTGTATAAATATATGCATTAGCAATGGAATAAGAGGAATCGAGAGTTATTTTACCCAAAAGTGGTATCAGAGCACCACCTGCGATAACTCCTACCTGCATGCCTACCATTCTGCCTGCCAGACCTTCGTTCTTCCAAATTCGTTTCAGGCTGCCTACTCCGTCAGTCTGCCAGTCGCATGCATTGTATGCGTTATTCTCTTCTGGACCTGCATTGAGGATTGATGTATGAAATAGTCTGTCGGTTAGTTACTCCCTCAATTATCTAGACACTCTTGTCTTCCCTTTATTAAAAAATTCAAACGTGACCTGTCTAACCCTAATCTGTTGTGTAAGCTGCGATTTCATATTATTTCTGCTGCGAGTTCTTTGAAGTTGTGACAGTCATCATCTGAATATTGCTTTATGGCTATGCTCTATCAAATATTATGTGAAGTAGAGAGTGAGCTCAAACTTGTGAAGACTGTTCTATCTCTGCAAATAGCTACATTTGGGTGCTGAGATTTGGTGTAGAGGTGTGAGAGAGACTTTCCCTCCACCATATTTGTGCTGCGACAACATTGTTTCAGGAGTTGCGAACTCATGGACGTGAGCGATTTGCAAAATTGTGAGAAAGCTTGTTGAAAGAATCACGCCCTCAGTCAGCTGCGTGGAGATGCGTTATGGCTGCATGATGGTTGGTGTGACCTCTGTGTTGAAGATTGAAGCCATGATATGCTGCTGCTACAAGTTAATTTAAGACCGATGATTGTAGGCTGAAGAATCATGAATTTTCACTTGCGTGAAGGTAATAAGTTACACATTTTGCTGAGATTGTAACCGTTGGGCATACAAAAACCCTAGTTTTTCCCTAACTATGTACGTGGAAGTTTAATTGGAAACTCTCTGTGAGTTTATATATGCTGCGTATTGAATATATATGCATTGAGTATATATGCTGTGTATTGGAGCTGTGAGTTTATATATGCTGCATATTGAATATATATGCGTTGAGTATATATGCTGTGTATTGGAGCTGTGAGTTTATATATGCTACATATTGAATATATATGCGTTGAGTATATATGCTATGAAGATTGAGCCGAAGAAAGAAGACTGTTGCATTAAAGAATAGGACTGAGAATTGAGGTGTTGAGGCTTTCCCTCCTCATTCTTGTTCTGTTACAAGTTATCTTGTCTGGTTAGGGTTGAGGTCTCTCTACTATGACCTCAAGAGCTCTAGACAATTGCTGCTGACTGAAGCCTGGGTTGAAGACTGCGACGGCGTTGGTGCCTGGAGGAGATAAGCATGGTGTTTAGGGCTTGATTTGCTTTGGTTCTTATATTTTATGTGGCTCTAATAGTTCTATTGTTGGCAAGGGACTGTGCTTATTATAATTGTTTGGTTTGGATCGTGATCATGGTTTGGTGTAAACATATGTCTGGCTTATCTGAAGATAAAAAAATTTTGAAAACTATTTTGTGCCTACGACCTCTCTCAAGGAGCTATGTTGGTGTGAATCTAATTTATTTCTAGCTGCATTGAAGACCGTAAAGACTACGTTGTAAATCACCTTGGCAGAGACTGTAGACCTGCAAGGTTATTGTTTTTTCTATTATATAATTCTCATTGTCATATTAAGTTCATTACACTAGCAGTTGCAGAAGATGCAATCTATAGCATCTGTAGTTGGTGCCACTCTCTCTGGAAAAGAGAGAGGCAGAGGAAGAAGAAACTTCAGAGGTAGAGGAGGCAGAAACAACTCCAACAAAAGATCAGATTTGCAGTGCAAGCATTGTGGAAAGACTGGACACACATCAGATAAGTGTTGGGCTTCGTGGGACTCCATCAAAGACAGACATAACCAGAAGAAAGATGACAATAAGAACCAAGATGCTAGTAAATATTCATATTCTTCTCATTTTATTGTTGCACATTGTAAACTTGGTATTAATGAAATGACTTCACTTTCATCTTACACAGAATGTTGGCTACTTGATACTGGTGCAACATCACACATGACTTTTAGAAAAGACTATTTTGAAGAACTTAATGAAACAATAAATGGCATAGTTTACTTTGCAGATAAGTCAAGTCTTAAACTAAAGGGAATGGGCACCTTTCGGCTGAATATGCCTGGATTCCCTAATTTCTTGTTGACGAATGTTCTTTATCTTCCAGAGTTGCAGAGAATCCTACTGTCGTTGGTGGAGATTAGAAAGTGAGGCCATTCCATCCACATGTTTGATGGAATCATAGAAATAAGAAAGTCCTCTGACAACCAAGTCATCATGATTGGATACAAAGATGGGAAGCTGCTGAAGATAAAGGGTTCATCTACAAGAGTTCAGAACTATGCCTACCTCTCTCAGCATGGAGAAGGTAATTTGTCATCAAGTTTATTGTGGCATGCAAGATTTGGTCATTTGAATTATAACAGTCTTCATTTGTTGAGAAAGAATGGTGTATTTGGTTTGCCCACCATTCCCAAAGATAAGAGAAAATGTGATGCATGTATATTAGGGAAACACAGTAAGCTGCCATTCCATGAATCTAATTTCAGATCAAGTAGGAAATTAGAATTAGTGCATTCTGATTTATGTGGCCCAATGCCAACTCCTTCTGCCAATGGGAATAAGTATTTTATGACCTTTTTTGATGACTACTCAAGAATGTGCTGGATTTATGCATTAAAGACAAAATCAGAAGCATTTCAAACATTCAAGGACTTTCATGCATTGATAGAAAAACAAGCACAATCTAAAATTGGTACACCTCATACTGATAATGGGAAAGAATATACTTCAAATGCTTTTGAAGATTATCTTCTCCAACATGGAATTGCACATCAGACTATAGTTCCCTACAATCCTCAACAAAACGGTGTAGTAGAAAGAATGAATAGAACCATAATGAATATGGTACGCTCAATGATGTTTTTCAAGAATGTAAAACTAATGTTTTGGGGTGATGCAGTGAAATGTGCAGCCTATTTGAGAAACAGAAGTCCCTCAAATGCTCTTGATAACAAGACTCCAAATGAAATGTGGTTTGGCCATCTCCCTTTAGTCAGGCATCTCAAAGTTTTTGGTTCCACCTGTTATGCCATGATTCCAAAGGAGCAAAGAAACAAGCTTGGTGCTTGAAGCAGAAAATGCATTTTCCTGGGGTACGAAGAAAACTCCAAGGCATACCGTCTGTATGATGAGGTAAACAAGAAGTTTGTTATTTCTAGAGATATCATTTTTCTTGAGACTAATAAAAATGACCAGTCCATTGAGAGATAGCTTGATCATTTGGAAAAATATCCTCATCCAAAGAAATATTTTGAAAATGAATATGAAATTCCAAACCTTGAAGGGGGGATTCCTATTCTGGATCAACCTTTGGAATTTCCATATGAAGCACCAACTCCCCCGCATGAAGAAGTTCCTGCTACTTCACCTAAACAAGAGGTTCAACTGGATGATGTGATTGAGAGAATTGGAAGACTCTCAATCAATGATGAAGCACCACCAGCTGATCAACCAGGACCATCACAGAATATTCCTAAATGGGCCACAAAGACACTTGAAAGTGTCCATCCGGATGAAGTTGGAAAGACGGGAACGAGAAGTTAAAAAAGACATGAAGATGGAGGAGAAGCAGATAATTCAGGTGATGACATGGATGTATCATTTGATTGTGAATTTAATTTATCTGCTAACTTTGAACCAACTTCCTTTGAATAATCCTCTACTCGAGTTGAGTGGAAAGAACCTATGCAGAATGAGTATGATGCACTCATGAAGAATGGAACTTGGAAGCTGGTTGACCCTCCAGTTGGAACCAAACCAATTGGCTACAAGTGGATGTACAAGAACAAATACAGATCAGATGGCTCACTTGACAAGCACAAAGTGAGGCTTGTAGCAAAAGGCTATGCATAGAAGGAAGGAATTGACTATGAAGAAAAATTTTCTCCTCCAGCAAAATGGGTTACCATCTGTACCTTACTCTCTTTAGCTGCTCAGAAAGGGTGGAAAGTTCATCAGATGGATGTGAAGACTACTTTCTTGAATGGAGACTTGAAAGAGAATGTCTTCATGTCTCAACCAGAAGGCTTTGTTGTGAAAGGAAAAGAACAAAAGGTATGCAAGCTTGTCAAATCCTTGTATGGCCTAAAACAAGCGCCTCGTGCATGGTATGAAAAATTAACCGAGCATCTTTTGAAGTTAAATTTTGAACATTTTGATCTTGATGATGCAACACTATTTATAAAGAAAGTGGGAAGATTTGTTGTGTATCTTTTGGTGTATGTAGATGATCTTTTGATGACAGGGAACAATGAGAGCTATATAGCATCCATAAAGAAAGATTTGAAAAAGATCTTTGAAATGACAGATATGGGACATCTCCACTATTACTTAGGAATTGAAGTCACTCAACATCCTAAGCACATATTCCTATCTCAGAAAAAATATGTTGGATAACTACTAGATAAATTTTGCATGACAGAATGCAACCCTATATCTACTCCAATGGAACAGAAAATGAAGCTCACATCAAGCGAAGGAAAATAATTTGAAGATGCGATCAAGTATCGACAACTTGTAGGAAGACTTATCTACCTTACAAAAAATAGACCAGATATTTCTTATGTTGTTGGCATACTTTCAAGGTTCATGCATAAACCTTGTGAAGGACACCGGTTAGCTGCAAAAAGAGTTCTAAGATACTTGAAGGGGACTCAAGACATTGGACTCAAGTACTCTAAGGTGGATGACTTCAAACTTATTGGGTACTCAGACTCAGATTTTGATGGTGATAAGGAGACAAGAGTATCAAATTCTGGATACACTATGAGCCTTGGATCAGCAGTTGTCTCATGGAGATCATGCAAACAGTTAGTTTTGGCAGATTCAACAACAGAAGTAGAATATGTGGCTGCAGCTGAAGCAACGAAAGAAATAGTATGGATCAGGAAGATACTTGAAGATTTGCAAGAAAAACAAGAGAACTCCACTTCATTATTGATCGACAATACTTCTGCAATCAAACTGGATAAGAATCCCGGATTCCATGATCGAACCAAACACATCAACACAAAGTATCATTTGATTTGACATCATGTAGAGGCCAAGACAGTCCATCTTCGACATTGTTCCACAAATGATCAAGTTGCAGACATATTCAGCAAAGCGCTTGGACGAGAAAAGTTTGAAAGATAAAGAAACATGCTTGGACTTACTAACACCCCTTCGGAATAAGGGGGGGATTGTTGGAATATAATCCGTCAGGATTATACAATATGTAAATATTGTAAATATATTCTGAATGTGAATAGTCATGTAGGAATATGGATAGGTTGGTTAGAAGTTGAATCACAACCGACATATGAATTGTATAAATATATGCGTTAGTAATGGAATAAGAGGAATCGTGAGTTATTTTACCCAACATGTTGATTATTCTAACACCCCCCCGTAAGCCTGACTTATGAGTAATATATCAGAAAATTATAGGGCCTAGCAACAAGGCTTAGTCACCCTTTACACACTGACTGTCCATTTAAACAAGGAAAGAGGCAAAAACCACATGGGAAAATCCTCCCTTAAACATGGACTGTAAAACAAAATTTGGAAATCTTGTCTTCACTCATGCTTCACAGCATGATCAGCAATCCCCAGCAGTGATTTGAGATTACTGAAGGTCTTCTGACAAAATGATTTGGTGAATATATCAGCTACTTGTTCTGAATATGAACAGAAGAGTAGGTGGATGGCGCCATCATGCACAAGCTCTTTGATGTAGTGCATATGGATCTCAATGTGTTTGGTTCTCTACTTATGAACTGGATCATTATAGATTCAAATGGTACTCTGGTTATCACAGTAGATGGTAGTTGAGTACTCTGATTCGAAGCATGGGGTCTTCACTTGTTGACCAATATCCTATCACGTTAGTTCATATTGTGGGTTTTAAAATTATAAAAAAATGAACCAATATATTGCAAGTATTGGGGGGATGAGGGGTTTAAGGTGGGGGTGGGTAGGGTGGTTTATAAGGATTGAGGTATAAAAAGGGGTGGGGAGGAGGTTTTAAGTATTGGGAGGGGGTTTCAACAAAAAGAGTTTGGGTCAATATCTGTGAAAATTAAGGGTATTCTTTAATATCCCACGATCGTACGTGCTATGCGAGAGGTTCACTAAGTGAATTCCCCGTGATTCGAAGTCACACTCTCCAAGTAACCCCTGCAACCATAAACATTGAGTTGTTGCATTAACAACTCCTCTGTACTCTACTTCTGTAGATGAGAGTGCAATGGCACTCTATTTATTTCTTGACCAGTTGATTGGCCCTTCTGCAAGCATGACCACATATCCCGATGTGGAATTTCTATCTGTGCTATCACCTTCCCAATCACTGTCAGTAAACCCAATCAAATCAAGATCAGATTTTTCTTTATAGAAGAACCCATGTGTCCTTGTTCCCTGAACAAAGTTAAGGATCCTTTTGGCTACTTTCCAATGGATCTCATGAGGCTGATCCATGTATATAGAAGCCACACTTAATGCATAAGAAATATCAGGTCTAGTATGTGTAATATACAACAAACATCCAATCAATTGCCTATACAGTGTATTGTTTACCATAGGTGAAGAATCAACTTCTTCCAGCTTCACTCCTGAAAGGAAAGGAGTCTTTCTTGGCTTGCAATCGTTCATTTTGAATTTTTTCAGTAAATCCAAGGCATACTTGGACTATTGGACCTTGATTCCAGATTTGGTTTGAGCAATCTCAAGCCCCAAGAATTCGCTTAAGAGCCCCAAATCTGTCATGGAGAAGGCTTGGTTCATTGCACCCTTCAAGGAAGCAATCTCATCCTTTGAGCTTCCTGTAATGAGAAGGTCATCAAAATATAACACAATGATCATTAATTAACCATTAATTAACTTCAAATATACATTTGGATCTGATTTTCATCGAACAAAATTCAGTGATAGCAAGAAACTATCAATCTTGGCATACCAAGCCCTGGGGGCTTGCTTTAGCACATACAATGACTTTCTCAACCTGCACACAAGAGATGGGTTAGTAGAAAATGCTTGAGGCTTCTGCATTTATATCTATTTAGTGAGATATCCATTCAGGAAGGCACACTTTACATCCATGTGATGTACCTCCCATTGCTTTGAAGCTGCAATGGCTAAGGCTAGCCTGATGGAGTCCATCTTTGCCACTGGTGCAAAGGTCTCATTGTAATATATGCCATGAACCTATGAGTATCCCTTGGCTGCAAATATGGCCTTGTACTTCAGAGGTTAACCATTATCAGCAAATTTGGTCTTGTACACCCACTTACACTGGGGGAAGATCCACTAGCTCCCAAGTGTTGCTCTTCTGGAGTGAGCTGAACTCTTCTTTCATGGCTGCTTTCCATCTTGGATCTCCTGCTTCATATTCATATGTCTAAGGATCTGATTCCACCATCAGATATCATTTCTCAGCAAACATAGGATCCTTCATGCACAGAGCACTCTCAAATTGAGATCTAGTCCTCCTAGGGTCATTGGGATTCCCAGCTAGCTCTCCTGTTGCATGAATGGTCTTGGCTGCCCATTTTGGCCTTGTAGGGCTGTTAGGATGTGCAATAAACTCATCACTATCAGACATATTAGAATCATCATGTTTTACAAACTCTTCACTTACTTTTAGAGGATCTGGTGGTGAAGAGGCTTCTCCAACTTCCACTGCTGCTAGGGGTTCTTCTTGAAACTGAACACACCTTTCGATGAAGGATTTGTTTGTGCTAAAATTTATCAGCTTGTAACCTTTTGAATATTTAGATTACCCAACAAGTAGACACTCTTGGCTTTGGGGCTGCAAATCCTTTCTCTTTTCTGTTGGAATTCTAGCCCAAGCCCTTGAGCCAAAAATCCTGAAATGGGTCACATCTGGCTTGTGCCCACTCCATGCTTCGAAAGGAGTCATGCCATAAAAATTTTTATGAGGCACCCTATTCTGGATATAGGCTGCATAGTTGATAGCTTCGGCCCAATACTTTGGTGGCAAAGTTTTGGCCTCCATCATGCATGTTTCCATCTCCTTCAGTGATCTGTTCTTCCTCTCAGCAACACCATTTTGCTGTGGTGTGTAAGGGATAGAATGTTGCATCTGAATACCTACATATGAAAAATATTGAATAAACTCATACTTGACATACTCACCACCATTGTTACATCTGAGGACCTTGAGTTTCCTCCCAGACTGTTTTTCAACCAAAGCCTTAAAGAATTTGAAGAGGCCAAAAACTTCAGACTTGTGTTTCAGGAAGTAAACCCACCAATACCTGGAAAAGTCATCTATGAAATTCAATGCATATTTGTCCTAACTCATGGACATATGAGGGAATGGGCTAGCAACATCACTGTGGATCAACTCGAGGGGTGCAGAGGTTCTCTCATGACTAGCTCTCTCAAATTTATGCTTTGGGTGTTTTCCTAGGATACAACCTTGGCAGACTCCTTTGGAAAATTTTATCTTTGGTAACCCTATGACCATCTCTTTTTCACTAAGATCAGAAAGATAATTGTAATTTAGGTGGCCAAATATTTCATGCCAAATATTGCTTTCTTCATTATCATGAATCAGAAGAGCAGAGGGGTTTGAGTAGGGTAGGAAGTGTGAGAACATGTATACCTTCGAAGTATGATTTGCAACTCCTTTTGCAATGACTTTACCACGTGAGATATTTGTGATCTCCAATTCATCAGGGGAGAATATGACCTTCTTTGGAGACCCAGTGTGAGTCATCTGATACACTGATAAGAGTTTGGAGGCAAGACCAGGAACATACAACACATTGCTGAACTGACCATGATCAAGACCAATCCTCCCTTTGCCCAAAATTTTAGTGAGAGAGTCATCTCCCAGTACTATTGGTGGACCTTTCGACATGTCAAGTGAGAATAATGCCTCCTTGGTCAAAATCATATGTCTTGAATCTCTAGAATCAATGATGAAATTAGGTGAGCTTGATGTGCCAGCGACCAATGCATGAACTCTCTCTCTATCTTCTGAACTTGATCCTCCTTCCCTCTTCTTTGAGCTATCTGGAAGGGTGATGCCATTCTTCTCTAGGAGTTGGGTCAGCATGTCTATTTGCTTTTTCATACAGGAGCTTTCAGTGTGATTGCCCTTATTGCAGTATGCGCACTTGCTCATTTCTCCTTTATTCTTCTTCTTCTGGTAGTTCTTCTTAGAACCTTGTGGCTCCTCCGGAGACTTGTTCTTGTCTCTCTTTTGCTCAGGTGGATTTTTAGTTTTCTTTTTTATTTTTAAATCCACCCTCAAATCTCCAGCAACTAGAGCTTGGTCTTTGGATCGTTTGATGGTGCCCATCATCACCAGTTTGTCTTGTTCTTGTGTGAGAGATTCGATGAAATCTGCAAGGCTAGGCATCTTCCAGGTTTGAGCTATCAACTTTGTGGAATAGAAGGTCGAAAAAAACACTGAATAGTCAGGTCCAAGCTTCGAGAGTATGGCCAAGACCAGCTGATCATCCTTCTTTTCGATCCCACATTGTTTTAGCTGCAAAACAAGTGCTTTGAACTTGGAGAAATAGAGTTGCAGGGATTCAAAGCTATTTGGACTCAGGGAGATCAGTTCATTTTCGATTTGATGTCCCCTCATCTCATATGTATTTCCAAAAATATCAACAAGCTTCTCCCATACTTCATTTGGTGATGTCAATCCATCAAGATGGAAAAGGAGGTCTCTAGAAATACTTAGACACAAGAGACCATAGGCCTCATCCCTCCTGTTGTGCCATTTTATCTTCTCTGCAGCTGTATTGGGCTCTGCTTCTATTGTCATAGTCACCCTGTAGAGGCATTTCACTCTCAATAGTATCTCCATCTCTGTTTTCCATTCAAAGAAGTTGAAGGGAGTCAAGATGATCTTCTGAGATTGATCCATAGCTCAGAAATTGTCCCGGTTGTCAGTAGAAGGCTCCCAGTCACTGATGTTGAACCTGCAAAACAAATTTGAAGGAGGGAAATCGATCTACAATGACTTTGATACCATGTGGAAATTGAACCCAGTGATAGAACAATTACACTCACAACAATTATCAATTGTACATGCAAAATCACTCACAAAAGAGACTGAATATGGAGTTGAACACTAAACTGTATTGAATCAGTGTACAATAGCCAACCCTGTAACATGATAGGTTGATACATTAAATAATTACATAAGGTATTTGAATGCATGAGGAGGCAATTCAAATCTAGTCAAAAGCAGGCTTACTAAAATTAAGCAATTCTCCCATAGGTGCATAAAGTAGTTTCCAAATCAGCTAAGGAGCTCAGGAATTGGAAAAAGAACTTAGGAAAGCTAAAAGTTGATGGAAGTACAACTCATACATTCTTTTCATAGGAGAAAAGAGTGGAGGATGTGGAGGACAAAAAACTAGTTAACCTCACCTAGTCAAACTTTCCCAATTTCCTTAAAGCACTGAAAAAGTAGGCAATAAAGTAGAAAAAGCAGAAGGGTGCCTAGGAGCCCAGGAATAAATTAGAATTGATTCCTTGAGGTTTCCCAAGCACTCCATGAGTCAAAATAGGCAAGTTTGACCACTATGGATAGGTAAATGACAACTTGCATAAGGTGGAATCATGAAACTAGGAAAATAAGACAAAAATGATTAATTTAATGTCTAAGGTAGATAAATATGGGTTGATTATTCTAAGAATGATGAGGATCCTTATTTTTTTGTTCAGTAAATTTCAAATAGGTCTCTTCAATCCAGTCACCGATTTATTTCACTGAGGGTCTCCAGAACATAGCCCTCTAGGTACGACGTAAACCCCTCTTGAGTAGATACTGAGTTCAACCGGAAATGAAACCAATTTGTTGGGATATAGGGTAGACTCGAGGTTTATAATTTAACTTCTCACCAACAAAAAGACCCACAGTGTTGGCCCTTTCGGCAACAACCTGCGAACAGGTTGCAGTCTCACCCCAAACAGCTATGGGGTGCCACAGAATCAGGTTTCAACAAGAAGAAGAGGGATATTACTGTACCTTTAGCCTTAACAACAAATATTCATACAAAATAGAGATTCGAAATTCACTTATATAGCTTTGCAGTTAGATAAACAAACAGTTTTTTGCTTAACCCTTAACTGGGAATTCACAGCGAAGTTAATATTTAGCAGTTATCTTACTTATCATTTATTTACTTATCAATGCATGAAAATAAAACATAATAGAAGCAACACAAAATCACAACCACAACACAAGATATAACGTGGTCCACCCCCAGGGTAGGGGCTACGTCCACAGAACTGCGCTTTTATTCAACTCTTTACAAAACAACAGTTCTGATCTACGCACTCAGCTGCAGATCCTTTCCTTCAAGTCTAGCTACGCACTTAGCTGCAGTTCCTTTCTTACAACTCTAAGCTGTGCACTTAGCTGCAGTTCCTTTCCTTACAAAAACATTCTGTGCACACAGCTGCAGTTCCTTCTTACAAAAACCCTCTATGCACACAACTGCAGAGGTCATCCACGCACACAACTGGGACTTGATCTTAAAACCCAAAAATAGATCTTAGCTTCGCATCACATGATCCTCATGTCATTAGATACCCTTGACATATTTACATGAGTGCCTATTTATACAAGTGCACTATTACAAATCATGGGCTTATACCCGAAAATTATGGGCAATTACAAAAAGAGGGCTTTGACTCAACCCTGATACCCCTAAGACTATTTTGAGTCGCAACTCCGCTTACAAGCTTCCAAAAAAACCACGGAGTTACCAAAATTAAGGACCGTTAAGGTGCGGTCCCCAACACACACACACGCTCTCTTGACCTCTATCTGAGATCCACCTTGGTTTGCATGCCTCTGCTGCATCGACTCATGAGCCTCTACTGCAATCTATCCCATGCATGTATTGGTATGCTTGAGATCCTTCTACTCCATCCATACTGCGGGGATGACCTTTGGACCTCTATCCACCATCCCGACATGGGGCACCGCCTGTGCCATTGCAATCAGTTGACCACACTGGAGTTTCGTTTAATCTCTTCTCTGACTCCTTAAAACAATAAAAAGATAGTTGAGTGTAGCTGCTTCCTTTCCTGCTCTGTAAAGTATAGGAAAGGGCATCTACATTGTCTCATTTACCTCCTTTTGTGGACCATGTAGACCATCAGTTGAAAAGGACCTCCTTGGCACACTCAAGCCAAGACCCTTCCCCTCTGCATACTTTTATGCTTTCTTGGGCAGAGGGGCCGCACTTTACAAAAAAACTCACCACGGGTTGTTGTTAAGATATTTTCTAGCCTTCTCATCAAGAAAATATTTCCAAGCAAACTTGGTTTCGTTCATGCTCATAAAAGTATCTGAATGACAGTCTAGTTAGTGTAGGTTTAACCTTTTCCGGCTTGATTTGACTACCAATGGTAAAGAAGTCTCTCATCCCCTACAGGATGGGAGAGATCTCCTATGTATACTTTTATACTTTTTTGGGCACAGGAGACTACTAATGAAAAATATATCCCACTGGAGTCTTCTTCATGCTTTCATACTCTCTAAAATTGAAAGAACCATCGAGCATTTACCTTCTTGGGCTTGCCAAAAGTCCACTAGATCGTACCATAACAGTGTCCCTAGACACTACCCCACAGAAAATAGTTTGGCAGCATTCTCCCTTTGGGCCGCCTTTTTTTAGAGCACTCTACAATGTGTCTTCCTTGGATCCCATCAATATCAAAAGTGTCCACCTCTTCCAAGTATTTCCCATCTGTAGTGACATTCCCGGTACTACAGCTATGATCCCATTCCCATGAGTCAAGTTTCATTTCCTTNCTTCCTGGTACACCCTGCCATCATACTATGAACAAAGGAAGTTTGAGTCCACCACACTCCCCCTGCCCTTGTTCAATTATTCCCCCCCCACTCCCCCCCCCATTTAGTGGGTCAATCCACAAGTTTCCTCACACCTTTCGGTTATCTCCCTCACGCTCCTGGTCAAGGAAACATCATTGCCTTGACTATGGGTAGGTCTCCCTCTGTCGATGACAACACATATATTCTAGAGGATAGAACTAGAGGTCCCTGTATCTTGGTTTCATTAACATCATTTATGAGTTCTTTGGACCACTTGAGAGGATTCCCTAGTGCCTCTCGAGATGGTTTTTTCTCATGTGCTCGACTCAACCCACATCATCACACCGTTGAAATTCGTATAGGGTTTGGTCAGCACAATACTTGGTCAAAGACCCCAGATGTCACCTGATTCTAGCACATTGATGAGTCTACTAGAGGGACCTAAATAGGCTATTTCCCTTGTGATTTCTGGGTTGCATTGGAGATAGTGTTCAGAAGCCCCAATAGTGCTTCTATATAGATTTATTATTGATGCAACATACTTGTACCACGGAGACTCTGAATCTCAATCAGTGAGTCCATACAACTATGTACCATTCCAGATCCAACATACCATCAGTCATAAAGATATAGCATTCCATGAGAATGCCATGGGTCCAATGTGCTAGATCAGTATTTTATTCATCCTCACATTGAGGCAACCATTATTGTATCATCAGTTGTATATGATCGACTCTTGTATTTTAGAGCATAGATCGAATTATTCTTTTGACATTGTCACAAAGATGGGGATTCCCACTTCGTCCATATACATGTCACACAATATTTGTATCTCACCCATTGATGGGAACCATATTAATACAAAAACCAAAATCCACCGTGCCCCAACCTCGGAAGCACCACCTCTATGCAGCAAATCCTATGATGTCCGTCGGCCATATGATGAGCTCCTTCCCTCAAAAATTAGGGGGAAATATGTTAACCCAAAAAATCCCTCACTAAGCTCTCCATGACCTACACCACCCAAGGACACCACTTCACAACCCTCCATTAGAACCCCACACCCTAAAAAAGGGATTAAGAAAAAGGGCTTAAAAACCCCCAAAAGGAGCCTAAAATACTCTCCTAGGAGATAAAGCCCCCCAAAAGGGGCTAAAACGATAAAAGGATCTTAAATTAGGGTGGAAGGGGATAAAATCCCAAAAAAGGGGCTAAAGCCCAAACCAAGGGCTTAAAACCCTAAAACCCCAAAAGAGCTATAAAAGGAGGGTGGGGGGTCACTCTCAAAACACTTCTCCCTTGCATACTGTTATGTTTCCCGTGGATGCCTTGAGACCCTTTGTCTCTCAAGCCACCCACACTCCCTCTCCTCCATCTCCATTGAGCCATAGCTCCCCCATCCAAGAGAGGTGTTTCTTCAAGCTAGGGCATGGTGGCCCATTCCACCCAAGAGAAGGTATTTCGTTTTACTGTAGCTTAATGATTGTTTGTAGGTTATTGGAAGCTGAACCCTAACCTTTGTTTGCAGAGGGGTTCTCCATATTTCTCTTCCATCTTGGTTTTCATTACTGTTGTTTACATTTCGTTTTTCCTTTTAAGTCTTACCACAAGCAGGAACCTACCCTTCTATCCTATAGATAGAAGGGATATTAATTCTTGCACATGATCTAGGAACTAGGAATCAAAATCATCAAAAAAAATTAACAAATACTCATGAATTGGAAATAATCGAAACCGGAATTGGTTTCCTCTCTATATATTTAATAAACAATAAAGGGTTACAATTCCAATGCTGAGCAATGGCTTAACTCCATGAAGAATTCGAATACCTAAGGAGAAAATTCAAATTCAGTGAGTGATTCTAGCTTAACTGACTCTCAACCATTCAATCTCACTCAGTTAACCACTTGACCAAAACCCTAATTGACTCACCAAACCCTAACTGAAGTTGGAGTGCAATAAATGACTGAATCTCAACTGAAGGAGATCAAAAACATGTCATAGCAATCCAACCATCAAGTGTTAGTGCTCCATGACTCCAATGAACCTCGATGAGGTTAACGGAAGCCGAACTGACCATCAGAAGTTGGTGGAGGTGCCTTGTTGACTCCAGATCATTAAATAATAATAAATAGTCATTAAATAATAATTAAATAATATATTTAATGACTGGAGGTGCCTTAACTGACTGTAACTGACTGGTTGAACCACCAGTTAGCAATTAGGTGCATTAATGTCACACAGATCACCCTTGGAGTGCTCCAGTTAGCCTCCTTGACTGTAGGAGAAGGCTAAGTTAGCCTCCTTGACTGTAGGTAGGAGTGGGTGTGATTGGATGATGGCAATTAATGCTCCACTGATGTCAATTAAACTTAGGATAGTGGTTTAACTAGGCCAATTTGACCAAAAGAGTGTGTATGATGGTAAATGTCTCCAACACCCCCCCTTAAGCTATACTCAGGAAGAGTTAGAAAACATATATGCATAAAAATTCTAGGGCCCTGGAAACTAAGGCCATAGGTCACCCTGTACAATGCTGAAACTGAAACAATGCTGAAAACAAACTAAGTGAGGAAAAGAGGGAAAACCTAGTGGGAAACCCCCCCCCTCAAGCTGAACACTGAAAGTAGTCTGGATCACCTTGATGAACTCACCCCCAACAGTGAACAGAGGTAAGTGAAATTCTTTTCTAAAAAGTTCTTGGTGAAGATGTCTGCAATCTGGTCATCAGTCAGGTAGTATTGCAGAATGATAGTCCTGTCATGCACTAGCTCCCTGATGTAGTGCATGTGAATCTCTACATGTTTGGTCCTCTTCCTAGTAACTGGATCCATGGATATCTTAATAGCACTCTGGTTGTCACAAAAGAGGATAGTGGACAAAGTACTACCAAGATCAAACTCTGAAAGAATGCCTTGCAACCAAACTACTTGGATGCAAGCATTCACCACTCCTCGATACTCGGCCTCTGCTGAAGATAGTGCTATGGAAACCTATTTTTTTCTTGACCAGAAAATAGGGCCACCACCAAACATGAATACATATCCAAAAGTTGACTTCCAATCAATAGAATCACCCTCCCAATCGGAATCTGTGTATCCAACCAGCTCTAGCTCGGAGTCTGCAGCATGGTGAATGCCGTAGGTCTTGGTTCCCTGAATGTACTGGAGGATCCTCTTGGCTTCCTTCCAATGAATACCATGAGGCTGTTGCATGTATCTTGATACAGCATTCACGGCATAACAAATATCAGGCCTACAATGTGTCAAGTACAACAAGCTACCAATCAGTTGTCGATAGATAGTGCAGTCCATGGGAGGTGTGCTTTTTCCTTCTTCAAGGTTGATCCATGAAAGGAAAGGGAATGGTGCAGGCCTACATTCAGCCATGTTAAACTTTAATAACAGTTCTGAAATGTATTTGGACTGAGTGACCATAATCCCATCATAATTTTGCTCGATTTCGAGCCCCAAAAATTGTTTTAGAAGCTCCAAATCACTCATTTCGAAGGCATTGTGGAGAGTAGTTTTGATAGATGAAATGGAGGCAATTGTGCTACCTGTGATCAGTAAGTCATTAAAATATAAAACAATGATAATTATATGACCATCATGCTTCTGTAAATAGACATTTGGATCTGATCTACATCTCTGAAAGTTTTGCGAGAGAAGGAAGGAATCCATCTTGGAATAACACTCTCTTGGGGCCTGTTTTAACCCATATAGTGACTTCTTTAGCTTCCAAAAAAAATATGGATCAGTGATGTAGCCCACAATATGATTCATGTATATCTCCCCATGAAGATCTCCATGTAGAAATTATGACTTAACATACATGTGATGCACCTCCCAGTGCTTGGATGCGGAAATAGCCAAAACAAGGCGGATGGAGTCCATTTTTGCAACCGGTGCAAAGGTGTCATGGTAGTCCAGTCCTTGGACCTGAGAGAAAAATTTTTCTACCAGAATTGCCTTATATTTTTAGGTTCTTCCATCAGCAGCAACCTTTTTCTGAAACATCCATTTGCATTGAACCAATTTCCTTCCCGGAGGAAGAGAAACTAGCTCCCAAGTAGTGTTTTTCTGAAGAGAATTTATCTCTTCATCAATGGCAACTTTCCATCTCGGATCATTCTGAGCATGGTATTATGATTTTGGATCTGAAATAATCATCAAATAGTAAGTTTCGGACAGCAAATTATCAGAACAAGAGAGCGCAATACCTGCTCTTTGGAAATCAGACCGGGTTCTCCTTGGATCATCCGGATTTCCAATGTTGTCTCCTGCGGAGGAGAGTGTCTTTTGGGCTCATGTAGGAAGATGATTTTGCACTTCAGGATCTGATGATTTTTGGACACTGATATCAGAAATCAGAGGATCCAAATAAGGGTCATCACCCCCAATTTCATCATCCAAATATTCAGTGGAATAGGAAGGAATTTCAGCAGTTTTCTCCTTCACTAGTAGTTCCACCTCCTGAAGAGGCTCATCGAACTTGACACTTCTATCGATGATGATATATTTGGTATTGATATCTAGCAGCTTGAATCCTTTATATTCATCAGGATACCAAATAAATATACATTCTATGCTCTGCGGTTGCAAAGCCCTTCTTTTATCAAGCGGAATCTGGGCCCATGCAGTGGACCCAAACACCCGTAGGTTCGACACATCTGGATTTTGTACAAAGTATGATTCGAAAGGAGTATTTCATTTCAATGATGAATGTGGCACCCTATTTTTAATGTATTCTACAGCATTCATGGCTTCATCCCACAAATTTGCAGCAAGCTTCTTTGACTCCAACATACAGGTGGTCATCTCTTTGAGAGACCGGTTCTTCCTTTCCGCTATTCCATTCTGCTGGGGAGTGTAGGGAATTGAATGTTGGACCTGAATACCACTTTGGGAGAATATGTATAGAAAATCATTACTAACATACTCCCCTCCATTATCAGATCTCAATATATTGATCTTAAGCCCAGAGGCATTTTCGATCAAGGCCTTCAATTCAGAAAATTTTCCACATACCTCTGATTTCTTTTTGAGAAAGAAAACCCATGTATACCTTGAAAAATCATCAATAAAGGTAAGGAGGTACCTTGATCCATTCATGTATGTGACAGGCATTGGACCACTGATATCAGAATGTATCAGCCCCAATATTCTTGTAGCTTAGTTTTCCTTCCCCCGATCGAACTTGTGCTCAGGGTGTTTTCCAATCACACAGCCCTTGCAGACTCCCATGGTTGCCTTGATGACCGGGAGGCCTTCAACCATGGATTTATTCTATAATTGATGCAAATATTTGAAATTAAGATGGACAAACCTCTCTTTCCACATCCTACTAACCTCATTTCCATGAGTTAGCAAAGCGGTGGGCTTTGCATCTGCAAGAAAGTGAGAGAACTCATAGGCTTTTGCATGATGATTTGCAAGGCCTTTTGCAATGAGTTTCCCGGATGAAATTTATGTTATCTCAACATCATTTGGTCTGAAAGAGACTCTCTTAGGCATTCCTATATGTGTCATCTGATAGACACTAAGGATATTTGCTGCTAGATACGGTACATACAAAACTTTAGAAAAAAAACCATTTTCTAGATCTACAGTACCTTGTCCTTCGGAAATGATGGTGGAGTCATCTCCCATGTGGATGGGGATGGATTTGCTGGTCTCCAAGGATGAAAAGGAGTCTTTTTCAGCCATCATGTGATTCAAAGCTCCACTATCAATCAGTAGTGCTTTGTACTTCGAAGTGCTTGCCATGAGGGCATGACCTTTCTCATGTTGTGGTTCCCGATCTTGGTGATCTCTCCTCCGAAAGCTCTCCGGAAGATTGATGTGATTCCTCTCAAGGAGAGAGGTTGCTTCATCAAGATTTTTCTTCATGCAGGAATGTTTAGGGTGAAAACCCTTCCCACAGTAAGAACACCTAAATTTTTCTTTCCCATTGTGCCCTTTTCCTTTGTTCTTCCTTGAGCCGGAAGATTCATCATGCTGCTGATTTTCAACTCTAGGCTTGGGAGCATCAAATTTATTTTTCTGATTTTTCTGCTACTTTCCTTTAACCCTCACATCTTTGGGCCCCGAGACATGGAGGGCTTGATCACGGGAAGATCGGATGATCCCCATCTGGACAAGCTTGTCATGTTCACTAGTTAGGGACTCAATGAAGGCATTGACTGTAGGCATCTTCCATCCGGGGGTTGTGAGCTTCCCCGCACGGAATGTAGAAACAAAAACTGAATAATCAGCCCTAAGTTTGGAGAGGATAGCTAGGATGAGCTGATCATCCTCCTTCTCCACTTTCCATTGCTTCAAGAGAAAAACAGTATGCTTGAACTTTGTAAAGAAATCATTCAAAGTCTCGAAATTGGAAGGTTGGAGAGACATGAGTTCATTTTTGAGTTGGTAAACTTTCAAGCCATCATGCTTTCCATATATAGATTCCAATTTGTCCCATATTTCTTTTGGTGTCTTCAGATCCGTAAGATGGAAGAGAAGGTCATCGAAAATAGAGAGGCACAAGAAACCGAAGGCTTCATCCTTCTTGTTCAAGAATCTTGATTTTTCTATGGCGGATCTAGGCTCAACTTCAGTGTCCATGGCGACTCTATAGAGTCCTTCGGAGTGCAATTGATGTTCCATTTTATTTTTCCATGTGTGGAAATTGTATGGACTCAACAGAGGTACTGAGGAGGCCATCTGGATATGCTGTAGCGAATGCTTCACCTGTAGAAACCTGAAAATCAAAACAGAAAAGGAAAAATAAGGTCGGACAGCCTACACATTCTAGGATTTCATCACACCCAGCATAGTCAATCAAGCAATCTTGATCAAAAAGTTCTTTACTTGGGGTATTAAGTGGTAAGCCTTGGCTTTTGGTGCAGTGCTGGAATTTTGAGCTATTGCTCACTTCTCATGGAGAAATCTGTTAAAAATCTTTTTTTTGAGAGATTGTTCTTCATCTTGCCGTATGCTCTAATACCATATTAATTCTTGCACATGATATAGGAACTAATAATCAAAATCATCAAAGAATAATTAACAAATACTCATGAATTGGAAATAATCAGAACCAGAATTGGTTTCCTCTCTGTATATTTAATAAACAATAAAGGGTTACAATTCCAATGTTGAGCAATGGCTTAAATCCATGAAGAATTCAAATACCTAAGGAGATAATTTGAATTCAGTGAGTGAGTCTAGTTTAAATGACTCTCAACCATTCAATCTCACTTAGTTAACCACTTGACCAAAACCCTAATTGACTCACCAAACCCTAACTGAAGTCGGAATGCAATAAATGACTGAATGTCAACTGAAGGAGATCAAACACATGTCATAGCAATCCAACCATCAAGTGCTAGTGCTCCATGACTCCAATGAACCCTGATAAGGTTAACTGAAGCTAAACTGACCATCAGAAGTTGGTGGAGGCACCTTGTTGACTCTAGATCATTAAATAATAATAAATAATCATTAAATAATATATTTAATGATTGGAGGCACCTTAACTGACTGTAACTGACAGGTTGAACCACCAGTTAGCAATTAGGTGCATTAATGTCACACAGATCACCCCTGGAGTGCTCCAGTTAGCCTCCTTGACTGTAGGAGAAGGCTAAGTTATCCTCCTTGACTGTAGGTAGGCGTGGGTGTGACTGGTTGATGGCAATTAATGCTCCACTGATGTCAATTAAACTTAGGATAGTGGTTTAACTAGGCCAATTTGACCAAAAGAGTGTGTATGATGGTAAATGTCTCCAACAAGGGAGCCATTCTTTCCCCTATAGCAAGGATAAATCCCTACTACAAAATCCCTTACTAAGCTCTCCATGAACTACAGCACCCAAGGACACCACTTCATGACCCTCCATTAGACCCCCACAACCTCAAAAATGCTTAAGGATGAAGAAAAGGGCTTAAAAAACCCAAAAAGGAGCCTAAAATACTTTGCTAGGAGATAAAGCCCCCAAAAAGGGGCTAAAACCCTAAAAGGAGATAAAATTAGGGTGAAAGGGGATAAATCCTAGACCAAGGGATTAAAACCATAAAACCCCAAAAAAGCTATAAAAAGGAGGGTGGGGGGTCACTCTCAAAACAATTCTCCTTTGCGTACTATTATGCTGCCCGTGGATGCCTTGAGACCCTTTGTCTTTGAAGCCACCCACTCTCCCTCTCCTCCATCTCCATTGAGCCATAGCTCCCCCATCCAAGAGAGGTGCTTCTTCAAGCTAGGGCATGATGGCCCATTCCACCCAAAGAGAAGGTATTTTGGTTTACTATGGCTTAATGATTGTTTGTAGGTTATTGGAAGTGGAACCCTAACCTTTTTTTTCAGAGGGGTTCTCCATATTTCTCTTCCATATTCTTTTTCAATACTTTTCTTTACAATCCATTTTTCCTTTTCAGTCTTTCCACAAGTAGGAACCTACCCTTCTTTCCTATAGATAGAAGGGAGCCATTCCTACCCTTGTAGCAAGGAGAAATCCCTACTACAAATGTAACAAATATAAAATACAATATTAATTAGACTATTAGGTTACTAGTGAAAGGGTGTAAACCTTCACTATGTTGGCTCAAGCCATATAAAAGGCGATCTTATTGTACATTTTATCCATCATCCAATATATTATTATTATTCATATTCATTATTAAAATGATAGTCGGATTCGACTAACGGACAACTGGATTCGGTTGCTCCAAAATCTCGGGATGGTAGAACAGTCCATAGATAACGTTGCAGAGGGTTATCAACTTTTGGTTCCAAGTATAGTAATCAGTGGTTTCGACGTCCGAGAATAGTGAGTAATGCTGGGTTTGTAGTCTTTTTCACGCCCGCTATTTCGGATAACCTCCAGCCTATTTTGCCTATGGTTTTATTATTTGTCCGCTGATGGTTTATCTCCCAGTCATAGGGATATATATATGTTTCCATATGATTTTTCATGTTCCTTGTGACTTGCCATATTGCATTGTCGAAACTGTCCAAAGTTGTGCGCATGCAGCTATCAAGACCTTGTTCATGCTACTCTACACCCATGGAGTTTTCGTCTCGTCCATCCATTCGCATCGCTATTGACAGGTAAGTTTAGCTGCAACTTGATTCATTTGGGTGTTGTGGTTGATTTTGAACCATTTATTGGGTGAGGTTTAGGTTCTCTGCATAGGGGGTTAACATTTTTCCTCCCATGCATTTTCCTGTGAATATTTTACATCACTAAGGGGCTTAGCCCGTTGTTGAGTTTTCACTTCGTGGGGGGTCTGAGTCTATCTGTTGTCGAGTGTTATGTATGTGATGACCTTTCTTGTGCAGGGTTGTAGGGCATGGTGTAGACAGACGTTTCTTTGTCTGCACTACCCTATTCTCTGACTTTTGATGGTCGGCCAGAGGTTAAGAAGCATTATTTCCTTCAGCCTTGTTTTCCTGTGGGATTCAGGAGGGTGCTCAGTTGATTAGGGGTTTTCAAAGAGGTTTTTGTGCAGGGTTTTAGGAATTTCAATAGAGTGGTATTTGAATTTGAGATTTATTGTTGAGTGTTAGTAGTGGAATAAGCTTGGTGTAGATCAAAATGCCTGTATGAATTGAAGAAGAATTTCTAGACTAGGGTTTCGAGATAGTGAATATTAGGTGGATTTAGGAAGCAGGATTAGTATAGGGTTTTCCTGTAAATCATTCATTCATAAAGACTGTGTTTAACCTAATTTAATAGCATGCATGTCGAAGAGGTGAATATATCTGTATATTTTCTTGTTTATTGCTATAGCATTTGCTAGAGTTAGTTAGCCTAAAAAACATGTTGTTTGACTGTTACAGGTTCATTTCTATAACAACAACATGCCAAAGAGATAGAAGGAGAAAGCTCAGGTGGCTGAAGAGGAGCCTGAGGTAGAAATAATAACCAAGTTAGAGTTCATATATGAAGACACCAAAGCCACCACTAGAGTAGAACTAGATTACAAATGGGGAGAAATTTTCTGAATGATCTCAAACCAAAATGTACCTAATGCTGGGTTTGAAGAACAGACAATTTATGCTAACATTGAAAATTCAGCTTTGATGAAAGTGGCTACTAGGCCCGAATGGTTTCCCTGCTCAGAAGTAATAGGTTGGATTCTGCCCAGGGAAGATGTGATGAAAATGATCTTAGAAAATGCTACAAAGCAAGGCTATGCTGCATACAACCCTACCTATGTGTCTATAGCATACCATCTACCCTCACCATAGGTTTATCTAACAGAAATTTGGCTAAAGGAGGAAGTTCTGGACCTGATAGAGACAGTAAAGAGGATGATGATCGTAGGGAAGAATTTCAAAACTAGACCTTCAGGAGAATACGATACCTCAACTCTCCGAGCTCCTTACAGATTTATTGCTTTGATGCTTAACATGATTTTTGGTCGAGCAAATGGAAAAAGTTTCAGGATAGGTTGGATACCAATTATCTTTTTCATTGCTACAAAAGGAACTATCTTCAACTGGGCTAGTATAGTGTTGAACAATCTTTCAGCATGTATAAGTGCAGCCTTGAGAGGAGTATCTTAGAAAAAATTTGAATTCTATATGAGTTCTATTCTAATTAATTGCATATTGTGCACTCAGGATTTCCCTGCTTTGAAATGAAATTGGGAGAAGGAGGAAACCCCAGTATCCACAGCTTATAAATTATTTTGGGAACATAAGTATTACAGTTATTATAGGGAGATTTGTGAGCATTTCATTATGCCCCTATACACCCTGGTTTTCCAAACAGAATGTAATTGCATGTTCGAGGAAGCATTTAAGGTCATACAATAGTTCGAGGATTATTATTTGACAAAGGATGGATTGTATGTGAGGATGTATGGTGACTCCAGAACTCCTTCGCTACTCCCAAAATATGCTACGGATTATGTACTCCATAAGGAGGCTGTCAAACAGTTCTACTTTGATGGAGTAGGAAATTTTTTGTTTGAACATAAGAAGGCAGTGTACCATGCAGTACCTTTCTTCATTGGAAGCTATAATTTTTCAAGGGTAAAGTAGGTAGCATAGTTTGTTAAAAAATTAGAATATTTTTGCTTTGGAGAAATGAATTTTCATAGAAATGATTCCCATAACAAAGTAGCTGACTACTGCAAAGAAGATGGAATCCATTTTGAGTACACTAACTTCTGGGACAAATATGAGGAGATGTTCCACAATGCCAAAAATATAACATCCCTTAAGAAAAGGTTCAAGCAGAAGATAACAACTATGGGTAGAAAAGGCAAGACTACAAAAAAAACTAAGCTAGAAGAGGAAGAGGCCAAGAAAAGAGAAGAAGATGCTAGCAGATTGGTACAAGAAGCAGAAAATTGGTTGAGGATTGAAGAAGAAGAAAAGAAATGAGGCGCAGAAGAAGTAGCTAAGAAGGAAGAAGAAGAAAAGAAAAGAAAATAAGAAGTTGAGATAAAGAAGAAACTAGTAGAAAGTGAGGGCTTCAGGTTAACAGAACCCCGAAAGGAAAAGAATCCCACGGAGAAAGTTGATGTACAAGAAGTACAAGATCCTACAAATCAAGAACAAGGACAGTTCGATCATGATCCCTTGGATCCTATTGTCCCTTCTACCAGTATGTCAGGAGAAGTTTCAATTTCTGAATTTTATTTGATTCCTTTCCTGCCTACCGAAGGGGAGGAAATACCTCATCTTAATACTATATTCTATGACAAAGAAAAGAAGAGGATTGTTAAGAGGACCAAGAGAAATGTAGATATCGAAGGAAATCCAGGGAAGATGGTGATAGAAAAAACAGGAGTACATGGTAGTCATAAGGATCCATGGTTGATAGCAAGAGCCGGGGTAGCTTTAACCGTAGCAACTGAAGAAAACATGGACAGGATCATGATTGATCTAGAGTATTCACGGAATATTGTAGCTTAGCTGAAGGGAACCTTGAAAAAGGAAAGGGATGAAAGCCAGAAGATAAAGAGAAAATATGAAGACATGATACGTGAAGTCAAGGTTTCAAGGAAATAATTCCAAACTATGCAAGCAGATAAGGATGCTTTAGCAATATCTGCAGAAAATACAGAGAAGAGTTCTCAAGTTACCTTGGAAGAGTTACAAAATGTACAGCTGGAGCATCAGAGTTTAAAGATTGAAAGAATAATATTCAGCTATCACGTGGAAATTTAAATGAAGAAAAGAACAATTTGGAGAGAAAAGTTACTGAGCTGGAAATAGAGAAGGCTACTGCAGAAGAAAAGGAGAAGCAATATGAGACACAGATAGTAGCCTTAGGAGAACAGAAAAATTCATTGACTACATCACTAAAGAGTGCTATGGAGCATAAATATGACATCCGACCCTTAAAGGAGCATGTTCTGATTCTTAGGAAAAGGATCCATCATATACAAATACAGATAGAAGATGAAATATGCAAAGTTTTGTAGATAGACACCAGACTGGAAGAGATTGTAAGTACCACTTCATATTTTCTGGATAGGACTCAGGATATATTGGAAATTCTAAAGGGAAGAATGGTTTGGGTAGAAACCAATAAAGAATCTCCCACAGACCTAGCCATTAAATATCAGCAAACATTGAAGCAATAATATGAGTTAATGGAATTCACCAGTAATGTCACAGTGGAATTCAAGAAAACAGTGAAGAAGAAAAAGATTGCTTGTGCCGAATTTTGTAGGAGAGTTCTCTTCACATACAATCGATGTCAGAAATCTCCTGAGAAGATATTGGAGGTGCTACCTATGCATGAACTATTTCTAAATCATTTATAGGATAGATACAAAGAAGATGAATAAGAAATATAGTAGGTCAAGGACTTGGATAAATGGATATTGAACAATGCAGTAGCACATGCAGCCATGAACATACTCTTATTAGATGACCAGTTGTGCCTGATTACTGCTAGAATAGAGGGTGTGAAGACCCAAGTTGCTAAGTACAAGATTAACATTTGATTCCTTGAGCCTTCTGGGTATAAAAGCATAGCAACAGATGCTAATGCATGGAAAAAGTTCACCAACGAGCAAGATGGGCCTTCCTCATAAAATGTTTTGGGAATATTGTTTAAAAATGTAATATATTGTATTAATTTTGTGCACAAGCTACAGGACAAATTTTTGGGAAAGAAAGGTTGGGGAAGCTCAAGAGACAATGAAGGGTAGCCCAAGAGTTTTTTCTTTTGTATAAGTATAGGAGAGTTTTAGATTGTAGTGGGACCTTTTTTCTAGACTATCTTGAGGAAGTTTATTGTAAGAAGAACTAATTCATTTTACAATAAAGAGTTATATGTTTTCCACTGGATAAAGTTCTATGGATTTTCAAATGTTTGCTATGGGCTGGTTGGATATGAACTATTTCTTTTTTAGCTACTTTCCATGAACTATGAAATCATTCTAACCTATTGAATTCTTTATGTTATGAATGTGCTCCTATTTATTTTGTGAAATTTTCACATTGAGTAATGAATGTTTTAACTAACAATAATCTATCTTGTTGTTTATCTTTCTATTGATATTCATGTGTTCAAAAATGTTAACAACTATCTCTGATTTTATTTATACATGCAATACAATACATTACTCACCATTAATTACAGTTTTGATCCCTAGGAATAGGTTAATGAGTCTCAGTTAGTTTCTTTATGTTTGTGATTTACAAGCGAGAGAGGTAAGAACCTGCACATCACATTGTGACCCCCCTCGTTATCTCTATCATCTGCATTTAGTTAGGCGCTTGCACGTCATACTTAAATATTAAAAAACTAAAAAATATACAAGGTGGACCAGGCTGTAACCAGTAAATAACTTTAATCATTACTTGAACTATGATAGCTGGACCATAAATTGGACAGATTCCCCATACCAAACAATAACAAGCTAATTAGGATAATTTATTGGGGAGAATCCCTACTATTGTTACCTACAATTTTCTAGGATCCATCATTTTTGGTGCTAGAAGGAGGGCCACCAGTGCATGGCTGGCCGAGGAAGCCCGCTTTCTCGAAATTACTCCACCGATGGACAATTCTGAAAATAGCTTGCTTCACAAACCCAGTCCTGAATAAAAAGAAAAAGGGTATCTTTATCCCATTGATAATGAAGTGGTTTATGATTTAAGGATAATTACCAGGGCGTATGCAAAAAATATTGGAGGATTACCTATTATCTCTATCCTACCTATAAGAGAGTATCAGAAGAAATATCGCCCTCAATTGGAAGACTCAGTGTTGGTAGAAAATCTTGAAGAATTAGTAGAAGCAACCTTACAAGAAGTTGACCAACATTTAGATCAATTGGATCTAGATTCTCCTTACTGTTCACCTTTCCAGACCCATTTTCAGTCCCAACCACATACTCCACTTAGAATCATGGCTAATGTAAATGCAAACCAGCCACCTCCACAACCTGCTTGGAGAGCTAGGTCTCCTTTAAATTTGACACCTCCCTTGCATGATTTGCCTCAGGATTTTGACAAGATGTTACCCAAGTTTGAACCAAGTGAAGGAATTCTGGTAGATGATCATTTTCATATTTTTTACTTGGCTATAGAGGGACTACGAGCTGGAGAGCATGAAGATGTGGTCTGTAAATTGTTTCATCGCACCCTGAAAGGAAACGTAGCCTCATGGTATTTTTCCCTACCTGCAAATTCAATCACATATTGGAATACTTTTGAGAGACTGTTCAGAAGAAAATACACAGTCCAGAAAACTCATGTAGCTTTAATGAAAGGGTTATGTTCTCTAAATAAGGAAAGGAAGGAAATATTGCATAATTTAACTCAAAGGTTTGCTACTTACCTAAAAATTTCACTGCAGCTAACAAACCATCTAAAAATTCCCTAATTGAATACTATACCTCATCTCTCGGGCCTGATGTAGCCATGTTTTCGAAGAGATCGGTTAGACCCACATTAGTAGAAACCTATGAAGAAGCTAAGAAGGTAGAGGAAGAGATGGAAAGTATAGAAAATTACCATGTGCAGTCAGAGGAGAAGACTTTTGGAAACAAGAAACCTTTATTGCTAACTAAGCTTAAGGATGAGACATCACAAGATTTCGAAGGAATGGTGAAGATGATACAGAAATTATCAAACAGGGAGATATATTTAGAAAAGGAAAAGGAGGCTCATAAACCATATAAGCCTTATTATAGAAAAAGGGAAGACAATAGTCAAGTTAAATCAGGCCTCCGCACAGTCTTTCAGCAATGAATTTAACTGATGTAGGCATGGACAATTTTTGTACCTTTCATCAGCAGCCTATTTCTGAGAAGAATTGCCCACAATGGATTAATTATATGACATTAGTAATGAATCAATTATTGGACTCCAAATTGACAAAAACTTGTGAGAAGAAAGAAAAAGATCATGAACTTACAGAAAAACAAGAGGAAGATACCTTAGTTTTATGGGACTGTGTTTCTATGTTTAATATGGAAGATGAAGAATTTCCAATGCAAGAAGAAACACCAGAAACTAATATAATAACAAGAAGTCAGAATCTGTTAAAAGAAGATAATTCAATACTTCCAAAGATTAAGAAACTTCAAGAAAACATGAAGAAGGTAAAGAACAATACTTCAACTGTTAAAATACTTGAATTTGTCATTTCAAGTCAAGATCCTAAGAAAGTCAACACACCTGTAAAGCCTACTGAATGTAAAACTTACAATGTCAATACGAATCTCAAAGAACATGAGATGGGATATGATATTGTGGAAGACATTAAAAAAAATAAATCTAATATCTCATTGTTTAAAATGTGCAATTTACCTCAGCAAAAGGAGAAGCTTTTAAAAGCACTTGAAACACTAGAGGAGGAGCCTCCCAGTTACAACCAACCTAAGGAAGAGATTGGTGAGGCAAGTTTAGGACGGAAATCTAGGTATAAAACTCCAACATTTCTCCTAGCCTTTGAAATTTTCAACTATAATGTGCATAACTGTTTAGTGGACCTAGGAGCATTAGTCAATGTTATGCCACTTTCAGTCTACAAGAAAATCAATGGTCAACCTAAGCCATGCACTTGGAAAGTTCTTTAATTAGACATAACAACAATAAAAATAATAAGAGAAATGGAGGGTGTTTTGATTCATTTATCTGTAGATGGGAGGGTATGTCAGTACATCAACATTGTAGTAGCAGACATACCAGATGCTTATGGTATGGTTTTGAGCCAAGACTGGCCAGCAAGGTTGGAAGGATATTTTGCATTAGATTGGTCACATTTGTGGTTTCCTTTTAAAGGAAGTACAAATCAGATAAAAGTGTTAAGAGAGCCTCAAAGAAATATAATATCACCCAGTTAGAAGGAAAAAAACATGGGGACTTCACTTAGTGAACTTCTCACATAGCAAGTGCGATCGTGGGATATTAAAGAATACCCTTAATTTCGAGAGATATTGACCCAAACTCTTTTTGTTGAAACCCCCTCCCAATACTTAAAACCTACTCCCCACCCCGTTTTATACCTCAATCCTTATAAATCACCCTACCCACCCCCATCTTAAACCCCTCATCCCCCCAATACCTGCAATATATTGGTTTGATTTTTGATAATTTTAAAACCCACAATATGAACTAACATGATAGGATATTGGCCAACAAGTGAAGCTCCCATGGAAAAAAATGAACCAGTAAACTCTGTGTTGGGAAACTATTTCATTGAACTGGAATCAGGAAATTACCAAGCTGAAAAATCCAGCAGTATACCTAATATCCAACCTGATCTCCTTCGATTTTCAAGGGATGATGAGATTGACTGTAACATAGTATATTTAGTTTGAGATGTAGTTTTAAATTCAAATTCAGTAGAAGTAGGAAGTTTTTGGATTCTTTATTTTGATGGTTCTAAAACATTAGAGGGATCGAGGGATGGCTGTGTCCTGATTGAGCCAGAAAAAAATAAACATTTTCTTTCATGTAGGTTAGAATTCAAATGCACAAATAACACGGCCAAGTATGAGGCACTAGTTCAGGGACTTAAAAAGGAAATAGAACTGAAAGTAAAAAATATCAATGTAGATGGAGATTCTGAAATCGTTGTTAAGCAAATTCGGAACAAAATAAACTGCATTTCACCACATTTGAAAGATTACAAAAATGAAGTTTGGGATTTTTTGATAAATTTTCATGCATTCAATATTATGTCAATTCCTAGATTAAAGAATGTAGCAACTGATTTACTAGCTACCTCAGTTGCAATATTAGTACCTTCAAATAATTGATGTTCTATTGAATTACTTTTCAGGCCTTCTGTTCTAGATAAGATCACAAATCTAAGGGTTTTTGACAATGATGAGCAAATCTTGGAGTGTTTGATGAATTGTGATACTTTCAAAGGGGCAATAATAGATGATGAAAAACATCAAGCTGAATTAAAGTTTGGGAACTTTATTCCAAAGGGGGTTAGGACCTTCGAATTTTTTTATTTATTTAGATAACAAGTTCAAAAAGATAGCGAATGTCAAGACTCATAGCTCGTATTTACAATTAGAGCTGATAAATTTAGGGACTGAAGCTGAACCCAAATATGTAAATTTGGGGAACTGTTGTTCTCTAGGCGAAAGGAGTAAGTTCATTAGTTTATTCAAGCAGTACAGGGATGTGTTTGCTTGGACCTATGAATATCTAAAAAATTATGACACAAAGATCATACAACATGTTATCCCAATCAAAGGTGGAATCAAGCCTTACCAATAACCTTTGAGAAAGATGCATCCTAAGCTGGAACCTTTAATTCAAAGTGAGGTAAAAAAGTTGTTGAATGCTAAAATCATATTTAAATTCAGACATTTGGATTGGGTTTCTAATTTGGTACCAATACGGAAAAACTCCAGAGAAATCAGACTTTGTGTAGATTTCAGAAATCTTAATTGTGCATCAGAAAAGATAATTATCTGGTCCCACCCATGGAACAAATACTATAGATAGTTTCAGGTTCTGAATTTTTTTCATTATTAGATGGATTCTCTAGTGATAATCAAGTATTAGTAGCTGAAGAAGACAGGCTTAAAACCACTTTCAGAACCAAGTGGGTAACTTTTGCGTATAGGAGGATGCCCTTTGGACTTATTAATTTTGAAGCTACAATCCAGAGGGCCATGTATATAGCTTTCTGCGGTCTGATTGGCCATAGTGTTGCGGTTTATCTAGATGATGTCACAATGTTTTCAAAAAAAGAGAGAAGAGCATGCATTTCATTTGAAACAGATTTTCGAGCATTTATGGAGATATGGTATTTCACTAAATCCAAAGAAATGTGTGTTTGTAGTCACAGAAGGAAATCTATTGGGTCATGTCATTTCTAATAAAGGGATCTCCATAGACCTGGAGAGGATTAAAACAATAGAATATGTCCCTTTACCCCATAATAAAAATGGTATGCAATCTTTTATGGGGACAATCAACTTTGTGCGAAGGTTTGTACCAGAATTACTTAAATTGTCAAACCTTTGCAACAAATGGTTAAACAGAGTGTGCAGTTCAAATGGACTGATTTGGAGGAAAAATGCATTCAGCAAGATAAAAAAATCTATTGCTCATGCACCATCACTCAAAATTCCAAATTTTGAAAAGGATTTTATTTTGTACACTTTTGCGTCTGATGATTCATTAGCAGCTGTGCTTACAAAGAAAGAAGATGGGGGAGATGAGTACCCCATATTATTTATGAGCACTGGTCTACAAGGGGATGAATTGAATTATCTAGTAGTTGACAAAAAAGCTTATGTAGTCTTTAAAGCGGTGAAACAATTTAGGCCATATATACTTAAGAATCGCACCAGATTAATAGTTCCACACCCAGTCGTATGATCTCTTTTTGTACAAAAGGAATTAGGAGAAATAAGATGCAACTGGATGACTTCTTTACAAGAATACGATCTTGAGTTCAAACCAACATCCATAGTTAAAGGACAAGGATTGTGTAAAATAATGACTGAAGGTCAAAACAATGAAGAAAGCAGCTGGGATAATGAAGCTAGACTACATATGGTGGATGTATGTCCTTTGTTTACAGCTCTAGACTCCTGGTATTGGGACCTAGTCCATTACCTCCAAGAAGGGTATTTTTCGGAGCATTGGAGTCCCAAGGAAAGAAGAGAATTACGTTTGAAATCAGCTTTATATCAGACCATTGATAGAGTACTGTTCAGAAAGAACTACGATGGAGTCTTTCTCAGGTGCTTAGAACAAGAAAATGCAAAGAAGGTCGTAGTAGAATTGCATGATGGACCTGCTGGAGGTCATTTTTCAGGGGACACAACAACACATAAGATTCTTAGAGTTGGATATTACTGGACTACACTTTGTTTAAGGATGCTCTTTCTCATGTTATAAAATGTGATGCTTGTTAAAGATGTGTTGGAAGACAAGCTAAACTAGCAGGACCATTCAAACTAGTAATTATATCAGAACCATTTGAACAATGGGGACTCGATATTATTGGAGAAATAAACCCAAATTCATCCTTGCAACACAAGTATATTATGACATCAACTGATTACTTCACCAGATGGGTCGAGGATATTCCATTATGAAAAGTAAATGAAGATACGGTTATGGATTTCCTACATAACCACAATATGACCAAGTTTGGGGTTCCAATTTCCTTTTTTTAATTATAATGCTACTTATTTTTCTTTTATTAGATTAACTGCATTTGCTAATGAAAGAGGAATTAAGTTGCATTATTTTGCAAATTATTACCCACAAGGAAATGGTTTGGAGGAATCCACAAACACAAATCTGGTTAGAATTCTAAAGAAAAAGGTGATAGAAAATCAAAGGAGCTGGTATTTATCATTACCTAATGCTCTCTGGGCTGATAGAGTCACACCCAAGAATTCCTTAGGTGTGTCACCATACACTCTCGTTTATGGAAAATAAGTTGTCCTACTTCCTAATATTCTATTACCATCTTCGATAATAGCCCAAGAGTCTAGGGGTACTGATAATGAAATTCTACAAATCCGAATCTATAATATGTTGAAGTCAGAAGAGTCTAGGTCCAAAGCACATGAAAGGTTTAGGCATCAACAAGAAGTAGTGAAGCATTAGTTTGACAAGCACAAAGCTAGGAAAAAAGAGTTCGAAGTAGGAGATCTGGTTCTTAAGTGGGATCACCCACATGATGAAAAGGGAAAGCACACCAAGTTTCAGATGTTATGGGTAGACCCTTTTCAAATTGCAACAAAGCTAGGCCCCTCGACTTACAAGTTGTAATATTTATAGGGGTGGGAAAAGAAATTACCAGTAAATGGTTTAGTTCTCAAGCCTTATTTTTCTTGATCATTTGAATTTTTTTTCTTGTACATAAATAAACATTTGGTTTGTTACTTACTTTAAAGTATATTTAGTTGTTTGCTTTATTTGCTTAGAGTTTGATTGCTTGTAAATTTTTGTTTTGCTTATGGTCAAATAAAATAGCACGACTTTTGGTTGTATGGAGTTCATCATAATTCTGGATCAAGTGAAATCTTTGAATACAATACTGCCTATTATTGATTCATGTAAGGTTTGAAAGAATTTCTTCAAGTTTAGTGGATTTTCTAAATGGTTATGAACACATTGAAGTCCTACTTAATCCTTGTGAAATAACTCAGGATAGAAAAGTCCAAAGTAATATTTTGAGGCTCCATTCATCTCACATTAAAAGTTGTCCTAGGGGGTAACAACAAAGACCCATGGAAAGGAAGCAAGGTAAACAGTGTATTATATTTAAATAATCCCATGCCATGAATTGAAAGCCAAAAGGTTAATAAGAGTCAAAATATCCTAGAAAACCAATATGTATCAAAGCGTGTACTGAACCACATCAGTATGTATAAGATTTCCAAAGTTCTTCTCCGTCCGTGAGCTAAAATTAAAAATATCTCTCAAACAAGAGGACACTATGGATAGAGGAGACTGAATTAAAATTCAGAAAGAAGGCAAATAGGAGGACTCAAAAGGGGAAAAAAGTTGAAAAGCACAAAAACTGCAAAATGGCATGGGAATGAGGAACAAATGGATATATTTGTTTACCATATGCTACGATCATGTGGTGTCCAAGTTGGAAACTACTCAAAGACAGAGGTAAAACAAAACTCATACTCTTGGCCTCAAAAGAGTTATCCAGATATTGAAATCATGGTTCCCCTTTTTCCGTAACTTGGACTATAATCAATGATTAAAGTGAATAAATATTGCATTTGGGAATTCAAATATATTGAAGAAATATAGTAAAGTGGTACCATCATAGCAGTCTGTTGATCATAGAGGAAATTGTTCAGAGATCTGTGTTCACCAGGTAGTCGCCAATTGTTGCAGTTGCAACTATTTCCCCAAAAATTTTAATTTTAGGCCCCCCACTTTTATTTGTTTTCCTTAAAATTGGCCTAGGAGTATTTTATTATTGCCAAAGTTGCCCTAAGTTCAGAAATTTCCTTTAAAAACTTGTTTTTTTTTTACTTTTTTGTATCGGATTATTAGTCAACTATTCTTCTGATATAGGAAGCATAGTGGACTATCCTTCTGATGTTGCAGAAATAGAATCATCTAGCTTGCTGAGTGCCTTTGGAATCCTTCGCCCATGCATCAGAGTTAGTTCTACTTTATCCTCATATTTTGTTTGCCGAAGTTCCGGCTCCTTAGTACTAGACTTATCCGATGATTTGTTTTTTTTCTTGCACCTCTTTTTTGCCGATATATGATTATTACTTTTTCCCGTTGTCGTGTTGGTTGACCAAAAAGGCCAGAGTCATAGTGTTTATCCCACCCCACATTGTGGAGGGCTAGTCCTGAAGAGATCAGAAAGCATCATGTTTATTTGTCGACTTCGAAGAGCTTAATGGTACCGAGCTCTGATACCCTTTCCCAAAGTAAATCCCTGGATGGTAGAACAGTCCATAGCCGACGTTAGGGAGGGTTATCAACTTTTGGTTTTGAGTATAGTAATTAGTGGTTTTGATGTCTGAGAATATGAGTAATGTCAGGTCTGTAGTCTTTTTCGCTTTCGCTATTTTGGATAACCGCCAGCCTATTTTTCGATGGTTTTATTATTTGTCTGTCAATGGTTTCCCACTCGATCATAGGTCTATATATATATATATATTTCCATATGATTTGTCATTTTTGTTTTGACTTGTTGTATTGCACTGTTGAAACCGTCTAGAGTTATGTGCACATAGCTGTCATGACCGTGTTCACTCTGTTCTGCACCCGTGGAGTTTTTCATCTCGTCTAGTCATTTGCATCTCTATTGACAAGTAGGTTTACCAGTGTCTTTGTTCCTTTGGGCGTTGTGGTTTATTTTGAACCATTTATTGGGTGAGGGTTAGGTTCTCCGTATAGGGGGTTAGGGTTTTTCCTCCCTTGCATTTTCCTATGAATATTTTACATCGCTAAGGGGCTTATCCCGTTGTTGATTTTTCACTTCGTGGGGGGTTTGAGTATGTCTGTCGTCGAGCGTTATGTATGCATCGTCATTTCTTGCACAGGGTTGTAGGGCATGGTGTAGATAGATGTTTCTCTATCTACACCACCCTATTCTTGGACTTTTGATGGTTGGCCGGAGGTGAAGAAGCGTTATTTCATTCATCTCTATTTTCCCGTGGGATTCAGGAGGGCACTCAGTTGATTAGGGGTTTTTCAAAATGGTTTTCACATATGTTTTTAGGAGTTTCAATGGAGTGGTATTTGAGTTTGATATTTATTGTTGAGTGTTAGCAGTGGAATAAGATTGGTGTAGATCAAAATTCTTGGATGAATTGAAGGAGAATTTCTAGACTGGGGTTTCAAGATAATGAAGCTGAGGAGGATTTAGGAAGCAGAATTACTATAGGGTTTTCTTGTAAATCATTGATTCATAAAGACTGTGTTTAACCTAATTTAATAACATACACGTCGAAGAGGTGAATAGATCTATGTTTTCTTCTTTATTGCTATAGCACTTTCTAGAGTTAGTTACCCTAAAAAACATGTTGTTTGAGTGTCACAGGTTGATTGCTATAACAACAACATGCCAAAGAGACAGAAGAAGAAAGCTAAGGTGGATGAAGAGGAGCCTAAGGTAGAAATAATAACCAAGTTAGAGTTCATCTATGAAGACACCAAATCCACCACTGGAGTAGAACCAGATTACAAATGGGGAGAAAATTTCAGAATGATCTCAAATAAGAATGTACCTGATGTTGGGTTTGAAGAACTGACAATTTATGCTAACATTGAAAAGTTAGCTTTGATGAAAGTGGCTACTAGGCCTAAATTATTTCCTTGCTTAGAAGCAATAGGTTGGATTCTTCCTAGGGAAGATGTGATGAAAATGATCTTATAAAATACTACAAAGCAAGGCTATGCTGCATACAACCCTGCCATGTGTCTATGGCATACCATCTACCCTCACCACATGTTTATCTAATGGAAATTTGGCTAAAGGAGGCAGGTCTGGACCTGATAGAGATGGTAAAGAGGATGATGATCCCAAGGAAGAATTTCAAAATCAAACCTTCGGGAGAATATGATAGCTCAACTCTCCAAGCTCCTTATAGATTTATTACTTTAATGCTTAATAGGATTTTTGGTCGAGCAAATGGAAAATGTTTCAAGATAGGTTGGGTACTAGTTATCTTTTTCATTGCTACACAAGGAACTATCTTTAACTGGGCCAGTATAGTGTCGAACAGTCTTTCAGCATTGTTATCACATATATAGTAGCCAGGATACCATATTCTATTTTTCAGACACAGTACATTTTTCAGGCGGATCTCTTACATATGAGATGCTGAGATGATCCATTTTACTGGATCATTATTATATTTGTGGACTATTGTACTCTCCCATGTCAGAACTGAGTCTCGGGACACTCAGATCTGAGGACAGATGTAGCTATTTAGTCATTACAGAGCAATTATTGATGCCCAGTTTTATATCAGTGCTTTCTCATTGGATAGACGATGTTTCAGATGGATTATATGCATGATTATGACTCAACTTTTTATATTCTGTTATGGTTATCATTGCTCTTATACTAATTTTTGTGACATGTATTAACATGTGGTGTCATGATATGGCCATCATAATTATATGGACTTGGATGTATTTTTCATTATGCATTGATGTCCCTACTTAGAATTGGAAGTTCTTGATCTATACTCATTGGTTTCACCCTCCTTAGGGAGAATAGAGGTAGTCATTCCCACCATTGTTTTGGCTTGATAGTGCTGCATTCATCATTCACTATCTCCACCCATCCATTACCTTCCAGTTTAGTTTTCAACCTAACCGGCTTCTTGACTTATGGCATGGAGGACCTTTTCCCATGCTAGAACCTTTGTTAGACAAGCCTCCCTCTTTATATTGTGTCTTGGCTCTAAGTTGGTGACAGAACTTGCCTTTGGTAAGTTGGAATGTATGCCTAAATCATTCTGGTCAGTTGAACCAATGTTTGGAACTATGCAGAACTCCCCCTGGTCACTTGAGATGTTGTTGGCTAAAACTGAAAGCTCATGTACTACTTGTATTGGAAAATGTTATGTATGTGCCCATGGAAAATGAAAATGTTATGTATGGCATGGAGGACCTTTTCCAATGCTAGAACCTTTGTTGGATAAGCCTCCCTGTTTATATTGTGTCTCAGATCTAAGTTGGTGACAGAACTTGCCTTTGGTGAGTTGGATTGTATGCCTAAATCATTCTGGTCGGTTGACCTGATTTTTGGCACTGTGCAGAACTCCCCCTGGTCACTTGAGATGTTGTTGGCTAAAACTGAAAGATCATGTACTACTTGTATTGGAAAATGTTATGTATGCACCCATTTAAAATGAAAATGCTAAATTGTTTTTCTTAACATATGTAAAGAGGCCAAGAGCAATGAAATGCTAAAATACCCCTTGAAGGGTATAAGAAAGGGTCCAAAAAAGCAATGGTTAAATATATGCTAACCTTATAAATTTGAATATGTCCTGAGTGAAAGTTATGATTAGCTATACTTTTAAGCACTGGTGAAGTCCCAAAATGGTCATATAGGACAAAAAGGCCATGGAAATAAAATTGATGGTCCTAATGAACTTGGATCAAACTTGATGTAGACATGATTCCTAAGTTGAATAAGCACTCTTTGAACAACTCAACCATTTGTGAGGCACTGCCATTCCTTGTGTTGTTGTTTGTCTGACATTGGTTTTAGTGAGTTTTTCCTTTTTGTATCCAAAGTGTCATGATTTTAAGTAGGAGGTCATCCTTTTCCCTACCCTTGTAAATTTCATCCTTCACCTGTCACTAGCAAATTGACTACATCTATGAAGTGTGTATAGTCCTGAAATTCTAGTCTGAGTAATAATAAATAAAGCCCTATATATGTATTTGGTTGATGTACCACCAGTGAAATGATTGCTACTTCTTTTGATTGTTGCTTAAATTATTTGTAGAGGATTCCTTAGCCTTGTAGCACTTACAGTAGATGGATAATAGTCTGATTTATATTATTGGTATATGATCATTTACAGATGGTTATATTATCTATTGGATATGGTTAATGATTAGGTAGAGACCTGAGAGGGGTGTGAGTATACACCGTAGATGGATTTGGACTCTATGAGTCTAATGAGATAGTTTATTTTCAGTTCTGGGCACTTGTTGAAACGATTAGGCTCATTTTACCTTTTTGGTACAGTTTTGCTTCATAGGATGATGTGTTTGAGCAGGGAGATGTTTTATTTGGATATCCTAGGGCGTTGTATGGACATAGGGGGTGCAGCCACTTGTTTGTACCATAGTACCCCCATCCTAGAGAGCCTGGTGGGCTCATTTTGAAAATGAAGACACCCTAGGAGGTTGTTTTGGCAGGTTCGTGTTTCTCAAGGCAGATTAAAAAATGATTAAATGGCTATTCAAGAAATTGATTTGGGCTACTGAGGCAAGGGAATGACATGGGATGAGTCATGATGATCAGAGGGATCTCCTCTGCACCTTCTCTAGCAGTTGCAGCACCTGATTGGGCCCAAACCTATTTTTTGGGCATTTTATATTATTTTCTAGAGCTTTTGGGAGGCTCATGATTTCCTCAAGGAGGCACAAAGTTAAAGAATTAAAATTTTATATTATTTTCTTATGCCATGGGGCACCCATAGGGAGTTAGTTAACACTCCATGGACCCACCATGTGCTTCATTTATTTCTTGTTGAGTGGGATACCCTCTTTGTGGGTAATTTAGTCCACTTTTGTACTTTATGGTTATATTGATCCATGTATTGTATGTTTAGCTCATCTAAACTATTGATTAGAATATTTTATCTTTTAATCTTAACCACTCATTTTGAAAGTGATTAGGATTCGGTTATGATTGTGGTTCTCTCATTTCTATTTAAAGGAGGGAGCTTCTCATTTGTAAAATGTTTTTGGCTCTTGGATCTGAATATTAGAAAGATTTTTCCATGGATATTTTATGGATATAATTTGCATATGATGTTCTCAAATGGTTATTGGATAGTCTTCTGCTTCCTAGAATTGTGGAAATTCATGTGAGATCTATATTTTTCTGCTATCATTGTCTTGTCTACAAGAGGGCGTTTTGGCTGGAGCATTTTTGCAGGGAGTCCTCAACTCGTTCAATTATCTTAGTCTTGGATCAGGGGGTTTTCATTAGTGTCATTGTAATTTATGATTACTTCTTTTCTACAGGAGGGCATTTTGGCTGGAGCATTTTTACAGGGGGACCTCAACTCGTTCAGTTATCTTCGTCTTGGATAAGGGGGTTTTCATTAGTGTCATTGTGATCTATGATTACTTATTTTTAATTTCCTATAGAATTTGGTTTCTTTATCCAGGCTTAGCAAATCTGATATTGTTGACATTTGCTCATGCAGGGTAGGGGGTGCATTGGTGGCTTAGGGCTTACATTCGTCATAGAAATCATGTGGATCTTCCAGAATTGATCGAGATAGCAAGGATCATCACTGTTAAGAATTCTACAAGCATTTCTAGGTATGATCCAATAGGTAATTCTCTTCTCTTTAACAGATCCAAATCCATTGTACCTGTTTTCCTTCCATTTTTCTAAAAATCCTTAAAATACTAAAAAAACCCTTAAAAAATACTAAATCTGGGAATCGTTCGATCTTTGGCCAAACCACTGCTGGGTTTCATAGATTGGGCCTCCTCTTCACTGAACCTACTACAACACTGGTTAAATTACTGTTGGTTTTACCTATATATGAATTTCAGTCTAAAAACCACACAGTGGCCCCACTAAAAATTTGACCTGCTAGGGTTTTGACTTTTTCTGATTTTTGACTTGATAGACTGATAGATTGGGTCTTATGTAGTCCAAATCACCCCCAACTCTATCCAAATTCAAGATAGTGTGGCCTAGATCTAATTTTTAGACTGAAAACAACCCTAGCACCATCACATAAAAATTGGACCTTTCTGGAGTTTACTGTTTCCGAAATCTAACAGGCTAGGCTGATAGATAAGGTCCTAAGCACTCCAAATCACCCCTAATGCTGACCTAGATCCAGCCTACTTTACCTAGATCTGAAGAAATTAGTTTTTCACTCTCTCAACCTTAATCATAATTTTTTACTTTTTCAATATCTGACTTTTTCCAATTTTCTCTGAACCAAGTGTGTAGATCAGCCCCTCCTGATCCCTTCAATACTGAGCTAGTTCTCTACTGGTGGCCTCATATCTATATATTTGTCTCATCCAACCCTAGTGCTAGCATTCCTTGACTGAATTCCTACCTTAACTGAGTGATCCAGACCAAAACACTTATCTGGGTCCACAGATCAAGGTCTACCCTAGGTGAGTTCACCTCAACGCTGGGTGTATACTGACTCCATTTCCCAATGCACGAAAGGAACTAATATCCCATACCTAGTGGTATCCCTGAATTAACCTTTTCCCCTTGAAATTGGTTGTTCCTTAATGACTCAAACAATCACACCTGTTCACCATTTTCATTGAGTCTGTCAGCTAGGTACTAGATAGTCTCGACTATTTTCCTACCCATCTTGCCTCTGTTATGCTTCCCAAGGTAGAGATCATATTCTTTAGTTACTAGTACCAAAACCCTATATCTAACCATTTCCCCAAATTTCATCCGATTATTGCTTTGGATCATCCAATGTACTGCTGAAGTCCTCATCCATCTACTGAATCCTAATGTAGATCTAGAGTTTCTAAACACTGTACGTACCTCAAAGTTTATTTTGGTCTGATCTAGTGTCTAGGTCTGATCTCTCCTATTGGAAGCAGATATGAGTCTCCCTTGTTGTTTTCTTGGACTCGGACAACGTAAAGTAAAGAATTCCTTGATTGGCGTGACAACCATCTCTTTGGAAGTCTAGGAAGTCTAGGTTCCACCTCCTTGGTTGCTTCTTCCTCTACCATCCATCCTAGATCCATCTTGCACAGGTAGCTACAAGGTTGGTGATAACATTTTGGCACTGTTGCTAGGGAGGTAGATGCCTACCTTGGTTCAACATATCTCACCTTTCCCTGCGACATATCTCTTATTGGTGAATTACTTGTGTGGTTCACCTGGAGACTCCACCCTACGACTCCATTGAGGACTATTCCAAATGTATTAATCTTAAGATCTTAGAACATACCATAAATCATAATGAATTTAGATGTATTTCTGAGGCACATGAAGGAATTAACCAAAAACATGATTGAAAATACAAGACAAATAAACAAAAGGGATAGAAGGATATTAGACTATGGGTATGAGGATGACCTCGAGCATGACTACGGTTATGAATCTAGTTATCACAATATTTATGATACCCACCAACTTCCCCACCCATGCAATAGAGATTTCCCAACCATCCCAAGTGAGCCTGTAAGTCGACATGAACCTAGAAGTCAGCCCCAATCAAATCCTTATAGCAGCCAAGTAACCAGAGTTGTGAAAAAACAAGAGAGATAGTCTCCTTTTGAATTTTCTGAAATATGAGGGGCATCTCATCCTATGCCAAATTATTACACTAGGAGGATGCCTCGGCTCAATGGAAATAAAGATATATCTATTGAGAGTCATTTGGATATTCTATGGGATTACATGAAATATAGAGGTGATAACAATGAAGATGTTTATATGCGAGCCTTAGGATAATCAATACAAGGGGATGTTCAACTATGGTTCGATCATTTAGCACCAGGATCCATCATCAGGTATGACATGTTCACAGATTTGTTAATTGATAGTTGGAGTATGAACACAGATAAAATTTTAGAGTGTCAGTAGCAATGATTGTGTCGTTGATAATCAATATATTGACAATGTGCTTTCTCAATTGGACCATTCCTCTCCTGATATGTTCCAAATTATGAGCATGCTTGCAATACATAAGAATGTTATAGAGTACTTCAAGAATAATATTTCAAAACATCATGCTAAAACTAAAAGGGATATCAATAAAATCATACAAGATACTATGTTATTATTACCTGAAGCAGTCACAGAACAAATCCTAGATATGATCCATGGAAGGGAACCTAGAATGCACCACCAAGAAACATCTTTAGTTGAGCCTTCCATTGATGAGGTCATTAAAGAGCCTTTAAAAGAGAAAATCCAAAGTCATTTCCTAATTGATTATAATTTGAGTTAGTATCCAACCTATCCGAATCTGGATTCAGAGCTTGATCATATCACTGCAAAAGAAGAAAAGGTTGAAATTAATAAAAATTCCATTGAAGAGCAATCATGTGGTCATATTGTGGTTGAAGACCAAGTTTGTGAGGATAGAAATGAACATAGTGATATTTTTCCTTATCAGATGAATGATGATGATCATTTATCCTCAGTTGAATGTAATGAACAATCTCAAGAAGAACAACCACATGGTGATGATATACTAGTAAGCGAGCTTGACCTAGAGCCTTCTTTATCACATCTATTGAACTAGAATCTGTGTCCAAATAATCATCAAGAGCCTCCAAGGAATGATTCTTGTAATGTTTCTAGTATTCCTTGTCATACTTTTGATCAAGGTGATTGGTTGAGGAGATTAATCATAGTGAGTCTAGTTCTTGGGATGTTAGTTTCAATATTTCCAATTTCTCTAGCAAATGTCCCATATCACATACAAGATTGGTGTTAACATCTTTAGGTGATACAAATCAAGTCTTAATTTGTCAATCCACCCTCCCATCCCAGCTTTTGAATTCCTCTACAGTATCATGCGGTATAGAGTCTTGAATGTGCCAAATGGTCAATGGTAAAACATTTTATCTCCTTTCATGCTTTGTGCATAATGCTTTCAACTTTGCTAATTTCTTTGATTGGGTGAATGAAAAGCTCTATAAAGACCAATTCCATATTTTCTCATTTTATAAACAACAAATGGGGTTAATCACAATTTCTAGTTTAATGATCTCTTATTTGTCCCTATTTTTCTTCATCCTTGATCATGATGTGAGGATGATTGAGTGTGCTATCTAGAAAGAGGAGGGAAACAATGATGGCCTAGGGGGGATGAATCATGTATTGTATTATTTTATTTCAACAAATCTAAACTTGCATAAATTTTATGATCCTATCAATCTATGGGTAGAAGAAGTTTGCAACAATCAATCTCATCCCTAGCATGATTTCATTTCTCTTTATCCATGTTTTTCGTTGATATTCAAACAACAAGTTATAATGGCTTCAATTTTCATTCACATTACTTACAAGCCATCTTTGATTTGTTGTATCATTAACTGTAAATAAATCTCAATGGATTCATTCAGCAAGTGGTTGCATTGGATTTATGATTTTACCTAACACTTGTCCAAATTGGTTAGGGCAGGGTAGGTAGGATGAAACAAGCCTTTCCCGGTACTAGTGTAGAATCTCGCATTTTTGCCTGAAGCTCACCTTTGAAGCTCTTAGTGTAGATTTGATTTCTGAAAAATAAAAATCAAACTTTTATTGAAAGTTATGGCTATATATTAGATTTATTTTCTGCTTTTCAGTTTCATGCATCTTCATTTTCAGTATTTTCTATATTATCCACATATCATTTTGATGGCTGGTCTGTCAGTTTGGTATAGCTCTGGACATGCTGCAGGTAGTCAGGGACATTATTGGTAGTGGTTGCAGAGCTGGATGGATTGCTCAAGGATGCGAGAAGAAGAATGCAAGGACTAGATATTTTGAGGTTCTCAAGTGCTCTTTTCAGTAGATCACTTGTCCCAGCTGGAGCCAGATGTTATCACATATATAGTATCCAGGCTACCATATTCTATTTTTTAGAAACAGTACATTTTCAGCCAGATCTCTTACATATGAGATGTTGAGATGAGCAATTTTGCTGGATCATTATTATATTTGTGGACTATTGTACTCTCCCATGTCAAGACCGAGTCTCAGGACACTCATAACTAAGGACCGATGTAGCCATTTAGTCATTACATAGCAGTTATTGATGCCCAGTTTTATATCAATGTTTTCTCATTAGATAGACGATGTTTCAGATGGATTATATGCATGATTATGACTCAGCTTTTTATATTTTGTTATGCTTATCATTTCTCTTATACTCATTTTTGTGACATGTATTAACATATGGTGTCATGATCTGGCGGTCATAATTATATGGACTTGGATGTATTTTGTATTATGTATTGATGTCTCTACTTAGACTTGGAAGTTCTTGATCTATACTCATTGGTTTTACCCTCCTTAGGGAGAATAGAGGTAGTCATTCCCACCATTGTTTTGGATTGCTAGTGTTGGATTCATCATTCACTATCTCCACCCACCCATTACCTTCCAGTTTAGTTTTCAACCTTACTGATTTCTTGACTTATGGCATGGAGGACCTTTTCCCCTACTAGAACCTTTGTTGGACAAGCCTCCCTGTTTATATTGTGTCTTGGCTCTGATATGGTGACAAATATTTCCTTTGGTGAGTTGGATTGTATGCCTAAATCATTATGGTCGGTTGTCCCAATGTTTGGCACTGTGCAGAACTCCCCCTGGTCACTTGAGATGTTGTTGGCTAAAATTGAAAGCTCATGTACTACTTGTATTGGAAAATGTTATGTATCCACCCATGGAAAATGAAAATTATAAATTGTGTTTCTTAACATATGTAAAGAGGGTAAGATCAATGAAATGCTAAAATACCCCTTGAAGGGTATAAGAAAGGGTCCAAAAAAGCAATGGTTAAATATATGTTGACCTTATAAATTTGAATATGTCCCAGATGAAAGCTGTGATTAGTTGTGCTTTTAAGCACTGGTGAAGTCCCAAAAGGGTCATATAGGACAAAAAGGTGATGGAAATAAAATTGATGGTCCTAATGAACTTGGATCAAACTTGATGTAGAAATGAGGCCTAAGTTGAATAAGAACTCTCTGAACAACTCAACCATTTGTGAGGCATTGCCATTCCTTGTGTTGTTGTTTGTCTGACATTGGTTTTAGTGAGTTTTTCCTTTCCGTATTCAAAGTGTCATGATGTTAAGTAGGAGGTCACCATTTTCCATATCCTTGTAAATTTCATCCTTCACCCATCACTAGCAAATTAACTACAACTATGAAGTGAGTATAGTCCTGAAAGTCTAGTATGAGTAATAATAAATAAAGCCCTATATATGTATTTGGTTGATGTACTAACAGTGAAATGATTGCTACTTGTTTTTATTGTTTCTTAAATGATTTGTAGAGCATGCCTTAGCCTTGTAGCACTTGCAGCAGATGGATGATAGTCTGAGTTATATTATTGGTATCTGATCATTTACAGATGGTTATATTGTCTATTGGATATGGTTGATGATCAGGTAGAGACATGAGAGGGGTATGGGTATACACCATATATGGATTTATACTCTTTGAGTCTAATGAGACAGCTTATTTTCAGTTCCGAGCACCTGTAGAAATGATCAGGCTCATTTTACGTTTTTGATGCAAATTTGCCTCATAGGATGATGTATGGACATAGGGGGTGTATCCACTTGTTTGTACCATAGTACCCCCATCCCAGAGAGTTGAGTGGGCTAATTTTGACAACACAAGCACCCTAGGAGGCTGTTTTGGCAGGTTCATGTTTCCCAAGGCAAATTAAAAAATGATTAAATGGCTATTGAAGAAATTGATTTGGGATACTGAGTAAACAAAATGACATGGGATGAGTCATGATGATGAGAGTGATGTCCTTTGCACCTTCTCTAGTAGTTGCAGCACCTGATTGGGCCCACACATATTTTTTGGGAATTTTATATTATTTTCTAGAGCTTTTGGGAGGCTCACGATTTCCTCAAGGAGGCACAAAGTCAAAGACTTAAAATGTTATATTATTTTCTTGTGCCATGGGGCACCCATATGGAGTTATTTAACACTCCATGGACCCACCATGTGCTTCATTTATTTCCTGTTGAGTGGGGTGCCCCCTTTGTTGGTGATTTAGTCGACTTTTGTACTTTATGGTTATATTGATCCATGTATTGTATGTTGAGCTCATATCAACCATTGATTAGAATATTTTATATTTTAATCTTAGCCACTAATTTTGAAAGTGGTTAGGATTCGGTTATGATTGTGGTTCTCTCATTTCTATTTAAAGGAGAGAGCTTCTCATTTGTAAGGGGTCTTTGGCTCTTCAATCTGAATAATAGAAATATTTTTTCGTGGATACTTTCTGGATCTGCTTTGCATATGATGTTCTCAAATGGTGATTGCATAGTCTTCTACTTCCTAGAATTGTGGAAATTCATGTGAGATCTATATTTCTCTGCTATCATTGTCTTTTCTACAGGAGGGCGTTTTGGCTGGAGCGTTTTTACAAGGGGACCTCAACTCGTTCGGTTATCTTTGTCTTGGATAAGGGGGTTTTCATTAGTGTCATTGTGATCTATGATTACTTGTTTTTAATTTCCTATAGCATTTGGTTTCTTTATCTTGTCTTAGCAAATATTATATTGTTGATGTTTGCTCATGTAGGGTAGGGGGTGCATTGGTGGCTTGGGGATTACATCTATCATAAAAATCACATGGATCTTCCAGAATTGATCGTGATAGAAAGGATCATCACTGTTAATACTTCTACAAGCATTTCCAAGTACGAACCAACAGGTAGTTCTCTTCTCTTTAACAGATCTAAATCCATTGTACCTGTTTTCCTTCCATTTTTATGAAAATCCTTAAAATACTAAAAAAACCCTTAAAAAATACTAAATCTAGGAACCACCCGGTCTTTGGCCAAACCACTATTGGGTTTCATAGATCGGGCCTCCTTGTCACTGAATCTACTACAACCCTTGTCAAACTCGTACTGGTTTGACCTAGATTTGAATTTTAGTTTAAAAACTTCATAATGCCCCCACTGAAAATTTGACCTGCTAGGGTTTTGAATTTTTATGATTTTTGAATTCATAGACTGATAGATCAGATCTTCCAGATTCATGACAATGTGACATACATCTGAGTTTTAGATTGAAAACAACCCTAGCACCATCACTAAAAAACTATACCTTTCCAGAGTTTACTGTTTCCGAAATCTGACAGGCTAGGCTGATAGATCAAGTCTTGAGCACTCCAGATCACCCCTAACACTGAGCTAGATCCAACCTACTTTCCCTATATCTAAAGAAATCAGTTTTTCACCCTCTTAGCCTCAATCATCAACTTTGAATTTTTCAAGATCTGACTTTTTCCAATTTTCTCTAAACCAAGTGTGTAGATCAACCCCTCCTGATCCCATTTTACCTTCAACACTGAGCTGCTTATCTGCTGATGGCCTCAGATCTAGAGATTTTTCTCATCCAACCCTAGAAATAGCCTTCCTTGATTGAATTCCTGCCTTAATTGAGCCATCTGGACCAAAACACTTCTTTGGGTCCACAGATCAAGGTCTACCCTATGTGAGTTCACCTCAATGCTGGGTGTATACTGAATCCATTTCCCAATGCATGAAAGGAACTGATCTCCCATCCCTGGCACTAGCCCTGAATTGACATTTTCCCTTTGAAATTGGTTGTTCCTTGATGACTCAGATAGTCACACCTATTCACCTTTTTCATTGAGTCTGTCAGCCAAGTATTAGATAGTCCCAACTATTTTCTTTCCCACCCTACCTCTGTTATGCTTCCCATGGCAGAGATCATCTTCTTTAGTTTCTGGTACCAAAATCCTATATCTAACCATTTCCCCCAAAGGTCATCTGATTACTGATTTGGATCATCCAATGTACTGCTGAAGTCCTGATGCATCTACTGAATCCTAATGTAGATCTAGAGTTTCTGAACACCTTACACCTTATGTACTTCAAAGTTTATTTTGATCTGATCTGGTGTCTAGGTCTGATCTCTCTTATCAACAGCAGATCTGGGTCTCCCCCATTCTTGTCTTGGACTTAGACAACATAAAGAAAAGACTACCTTGATTGGCATGACAACCATCTCTTTGGGAGTCTAGGCAGTCTGGGTTCCACCTCCTTGTTTTTTTGTTCCTCTACCATCCATCCTAGATCCATCTTGCACAGGAAGCTATAAGGTTGGTGATAACAAGCATATATAAGTGTAGCCTTGGGAGGAGTATCTCAAAAGAAATATGAATTCTATATGATTTCTATTCTAATAGATTGCATATTGTGCACCCATGCTTTCCCTGTTTTTAAATGCAATTGGGAGAAGGAAAGAACCCCAGTATACACAACTTATAAATTGTTTCAGGCACATAAGTATTACAGTTATTATAGGGATATTTGTGAGCATTTCATTATGGTCCTATATACCCTGGTTTTCCTAATAGAATGTAATTGCATGTCGAAGGAAGCATTTAAGGTCATACAAGAGTTCAGGGATTATTATTTCACAGAGGATGGATTGCATGTGAGGATGTTTAGTCTCTCCAGAGCTCCTTCGATGCTCCCAAAATATGCTACAGATTATGTACTCCACAAGGATGCCATCAGACAGTTGTACATTGATGGAGTAGGAAATTTTTTGTTTGAACATAAGAAGGTAGTGTACCGTGCAGTACCTTTGTTCATTGCAAGCTATGGGTTTTCAAGGGTAAAGAAGGAAACAGAGTTTGTCAAAGAATTAGAATATTTTTGCTTTGGAGAAATGAATTTTCATGGAAATGATTCCCATAACAAAGTAGCTGATTACTGCAAAGAAGCTGGAATCCATTTTGAGTACATTAACTTCTGGGACAAAGATGAGGAGACAATCTGCAATTCCAAAAATATAACAGCCCTTAAGAAAAGGTTCAAGCAGAAGATAACAACTGTGGGTGGAAAAGAAAAGACTGCAGAAAAAACTAAGAAGCTAGAAGAGGAAGAGGCCAAGAAAAGAGAAGAAGATGCTAGCAGATTGGTACAAGAAGTAGAAAATTGGTTGAGGATTGAAGAAGAAGAAAAGAAATGAGCTGCAAAAGAAGTAGCTAAGAAGGAAGAAGAAGAAAATAAAATAAAATAATAAGTTTAGATAAAGAAGAAACAAGCAGAAAGTGAGGGCTTCAGGTTAATAGAACCCCAAAAGGGATTGTAGCCCACAGAGCAAGTTGATGTACAAGAAGTACAAGATATTATAGATAAAAAACAAGGACAATCCGATGTTGATCCCTTGGAGCCTACTGTCCCTTCTGGAAGTATGTTAGGAGAAGTTTCAATTTATGAATTTGATTTGATTCCTTTCATGTCTACCGAAGGGGAGGAAATACCTAATTTTAATACTATATTCTATGACAAAGAAAAGAAGAGGATTGTTAAGAGGACTGAGAGAAAGGTAGATATTGGAGGAAATCCAGGGAAGATGGTGACAGACAAAACAATAGTACATGGTACTCATAAGGATCCATAATTGATAGCAAGAGATGGGGTAGCTTTAACCTTAGCAATTGAAGACAACATGGACAGGATCATGATTGATCTGGAGTAGTCACAGAAGATTGTAGCTCAGCTGAAGGAAACCTTGAAAAGGGAAAGGGATGAAAGCCAGAATCTAAAGAGAAAATATGAAGACATGATAGGTGAAGTCTACATTTCAAGGACATAATGCCAAACTATGTAAGCAGATAAGGATGCTTTAGCAATATCTACAGAAAATACAGAGAAGAGTTCTGAAGTTACCTTGGCAGATTTACAAAAGCTACAGCTAGAGCATCAGAGTTTAAATACTGAAAGGGATAATCTTTAGCTATCATGTGGAAATTTAAATGAAGAAAATAACAAGTTGGAGAGCAAAGTCACTGAGCTAGAAATAGAGAAGGCTACTATAGAAGAAAAGGAGAAGCAATATCATATGCAGATAGTAGCCTTAGAAGAACAAAAAAATTCATTGACTGCATCACTAAAAAGTGCTATGGAGCAGAAAGCTGACATCCAACCCTTAAAGGATCATGTTCTGATTCTTAGGAAAAGGATCCATCAAATACAAATACATATAGAAGATGAAAGATGCAAAGTTTTGCAGATAGACACCAGGATGGAAGAGATTGTAAATACCACTTCATATTTTTTGGATAGGACTTAGGATATATTCGAAATTCTAAAGGGAAGAATGGTTTGGGTAGAAAATAATAAAGAATCTCCCATAGACCTAGCCGTTAAAGATCAGAAAACATTGAAGGAAGAATATGAGTTAATGGAATTCACTAGTAATGTTGTAGAGGAATTCAAGAAAATAGTGAAGAAGACAAATACAACTTGTGCTGAATTTTGCAGGAGAGTTCTCTTCACATACAATCGATGTCATAATTCTACTGAGAAGATATTGGAGGTGCTACCTGAGCATGAACTGTTTCTAAATCATTTACAAGACATATACAAATAAGATGAACAAGAAATCCAATAGGTCAAGGACTTGGATGAATGGATATTGAAAAATGCAGTAGCACATGCAGCCATGAACATACATTTATTAGAGGACCAACTGCACGTGATTCCTGCTAGAATAGAGGGTGTGAAGACCCAAACTACCAAGTACAATATTAACATTTGATTCCTTGAGCCTTCTGGGTTTGAAAGCATAGCAGCAGATGCTAATGCATGGAAAAAGTTCACCAACGAGCAAGTTGGTCCTTCCTCATAAAATGTTTTTGGAATATTGATTAAAAATGTAATATATTGTATTAATTTTATGCACAAGCTACAGGACAAATTTTTGGAAAAGAAACGTTGGGGAAGGTCAAGAGACAATGATGGGAAACCCAAGAGTTTTTGCTTTTGTATAAGTATAGGAGAGTTTTAGATTGTAGTGGGACCTTTTTTCCATACTATCTTGAGGAAGTTTATTGTAGGAAGAACTACTTCATTTTACAATAAAGAGTTATATGTTTTCCGCTGGAGAAAGTTCTGTGGATTTTCAAATGTTTGCTATGGGCTGGTTGGATATGAACTATTTATTTTTCAGCTTGTTTCCATGAACTGTGAGATCGTTCTAACCTATTGAATTCTTTCATGTTATGAATGTGCTCCTTTTTATTTTGTGAAATTTCCACATTGAGTAATGAATGTTTTAATTAACAATAAGCGATATTGTTCTTTATATTTCTATTGATATTCATGTGTTCAGAAATGTTAACAACTGTCTGTAATTTTCTTTATGCATGCAATACAATACATTACTCACCATTAATTATAGTTTTGCTCCCTAGGTACAGGTTAGTGATCCTTAGTTTCTTTCAGTTTGTGATTTAGAAGTGAGAGAGGTAAGAACCTGTGCATCACATTGTGACCCTCCTCATTATCTCTATCATATGCATTTATTTAGGCACTTGCAAATCATACTTAAATATTAAAAATCTAAAAAATATACACGGTGGACTGGGCTGTAACTAGTAAAGCACTTTAATCGTTACTTGACCTACGGTAGCCGGACCATGAACCAGACGGATTCCCCATACCAAACAATAATGAGATAATTGGGAACATTTATTGGGGAGAATCCCTACTATTGTTACCTACGATTTTCCAGGCTTCAACATTTATGTAATCATTTATTGATATGGGCACACGCATGAAGAAGTTTCCACCTTTTAGTGCCATTCTATAAATCCAAAACACATGTCCAAAAATGAAATATATAACACATATGCAATATAGATGGTTTGGCTCGGAAAACCTGAGCCTAAATACGAAGCAAAGGATAGTTACACTATATCACAAGTGTGGTATATCACACTTACATTTTGTAAGAGTTACAAATCACAAGTGTGATATATTGCAATTGCATTTTGTAAAACTAAAAAAAAGAACACAGGCCCATAGCCTTTATTTGTTATCTTTTCATTTTAGGCTATGAAGAATGGAAGGGAGGTATATCGGGAGGGAATTTTATCTCACAAGTGATTTGGAGGGAGAATTTTGAGGGAGGAGATCAACAAGGTAGAATGCAATGAAAGGTAAGAATTGATTTGAATTTTGGTTTTTCTTTGTTAATTTAATAAATTTTTAATTAAAACAAAGAATGAAATATTAATTCATTTTGTAATTTGTTGTTTTTATATGAACAGATAAAAATAATAATCAAACCACCAATAACCCAAACTCAAACCCAAAATGAAACCCAAATCCAAACACCAAACACATGGAGGAGGATCACGATAGGAATTTCAAAATTCTTGCTCGTTTGGGTGCATTGAGATGCCTTCGTTCAATTTTTAGAGGGGGTGCCACATAATATGGTCATTGGGAAAGGCAATAGATAACATAACCAATACAATTTCCAATACCTAGGGAGCACTGTACAACATTATATCCTACTGGTATTCTCAGAAGAAATACTATTCCACTGGGCTGAGCTGTAAAGATGTAAATAAATTAAAGATAACAAAATACCAAATTTTTCACTATTTCGGAACCCTAGCACTATATTGGTTCCTCCCTCCAGTAGGCCACACATTTCTATAGACTGGTGTGCAGAACCAAATATTAAATTCAACTGGATGGATTGCTGGTACATGGTCTTCGATTAAGGCTTTCATAGGAATAGAGACATACCATTCTATTTCATGAGGAAATTTTATGTTTATTTTATCTTGGGTAAAAATGTAAATTACGTTGATATTTTAAAGTTTTAGGGGATAGGACATGGGATGCCCCAAGATAGGAAAGGGGCATGGACTGATCCAAACCGTATGCAAGGAACTCTACACACCAAACCCCCCTCGGTTATATCCTCCTACAGATCCCGTGATTGATGACACACATGAGGAATTATTCCATTTGGCAGAGACATTGCTTTGACATGGGACTGATGTCGAGGGAAATGTAGGACAAGGGGTTGGCACATCTGAGACTGGCCCATCTGTGGATGGACCATCATAGTTATAGGATCTACTTAGGTCTCTAGACCTACCAGATATAGATATCACACTAGAAACACATAGGGTCCAGTGCGTCACGTCATGCCACATCCTTGCACAACTTGTGGAAACATAAGCTATGGGCCTTCTTCAGAGTTTAGTGGTGATGGGTTACTCCAATATGTAAGTCAAACTCATTCTTCACATAGTCTATTATTTTTTATATCATAGTTTCCAATTGTTTCATAAATTATTTCTAGTTTAATTATTTGACAAATTATGTGAACACATTTACAGCTGGTTACCAATGATGCCCCAGATTCCCATACTCTGCCCATTGATGCTAATGATATTGATGCATCGGTCAATGCTGCATATGATTTTCGTGCTTCACCATTACTTGCAAGAGAATTAATTTTTAATTTATCATTATGATTTACATATTTATTGTAGGTATTGGCACATTTAATACATCTTAATCTTGATACAATATATTTTATGCAAGGGGAGCACAATGACTATGTTGCATCTGAGACAGGTCCGTCACAGGTAGAGAAAGATTCACAACTACATGTATTGTTTTAATTATGATTTTAATTACGGTTTTAATTATTCAACATGTATTCTTTTAATTATTTGAAATTGTCTAATTGTATATTTATGATTTTTACATAGCAACATATGTCTGATAGACTTGCCACCCAAGCGACCTTGCTCTTTGATGCATATGCCCATCCTTTTAGGTTGTTGTGAATTGTTTCACCCACTGATGACCCACCTCTTCACATCCCCCAGGAATATGCATGTCTCTCTTATTTTTTTGGAATCCTATTAAAAAATTTCTCCTATCTCTGTGTCCCCAATTGTCCCTCCATGTAGTATTGTTTTCTTTGTATGTGCAAGTATACTTTTGGTGCACCCATTGATTTGTTGAAATTGGCATATATTATTTTATGAAAATTTCTAGTGAGGGAGTGGTTCTTCAAGGGCACCCATTTGAGGTCGTTGTTGAACCACCTCTCCCCCTCCTCAGGTACATGTATGTCTCACTTTCTTTGAAAAATCCATTGTCCCTCCATGTAGTATAGTTTTCTTTGTACATGCAAGTATATTTTTGGTGCACCCATTGATTTGATGACATTGACATATATTATTTTATGCATATTTATAGTGAGTGAGTGGGGCTTCAAGAGAAACCCAATCGGGGCTGTTGGTGACCCACCTCTCGCCCCTAGGTACACGTATGTCTCTCTTTCTTTGGGAAATTCATTGTCCCACCATGCAGTATAGTTTTGTTTGTACATGCAAGTATATTTTTGGTGCACACATTGATTTGATGAAATAGACATATACTATTTTATTCATCCTTCTAGTGAGTGAGTGGTGATTGAAGAGCACCCAGTAGGGGTTGTTGGTGACCCACCTCTCCCCCCCTAGCTACATGTCTCTCTTTATTTGAAAAAGTCATTGTCCCTCCATGTAGTATAGTTTTCTTTGTACATGCAAGTATCTTTTTGATGCACCTATTGGTTTGATGACATTGACATACATTATTTTATGCATCCTTCTAGTGAGTGAGTGGCTCTCGAAGAGCACCCAATCAGGGCTGCCAGTGGCCCAACTCTCCCTCCTCGAAAGGTACATGTATGTCTTTCAGTCTTTGAAAAATTCAATGTAGGATGTCGATAGAGTTTCAAATATTTATATAATTGCTCGTCTTATATAGGATTGTATATGTATATAATTATTAGTACCATTTATTTTATGCAGGATGTTAGTGAGGCACCGACGGTACATTCAGTTATACCATGGACTACCATCACTTACACACAGATAGTAAGTAAAAATGTTATATTGGATTGGAATTTGAACAAATGTACACAAAAATTTGTATTTATTTTTATAGTTTCGTAAACTAACTTACAAATTTTGGTTTGTGTGCAGTATTTGGAAATGATATCCAATCCTATTGTTCAGCGCTAGGAAACACCATCAAGCAACTGAAAAACAAAGATAGACTTCTCAAAATCCATTGAAAGTGGCAGTGAAAGAGGGGATAAATAGAATTCATGTATAGGGGGGATACCTACATGTACCATTTTTTTTGTATACACACAAATATAACGTATGATCCATTAATTTATATTATGGCCATGCAATGCCATTTTTGAAAATAATATATGTACATATAATATAAAGTAAGGTTCATATTTATATATATGGTTTCCTTCATATGGGAACATGATATTAATTATATTCCTTTCAGATATGCTTAACTATCTATTTGATTAAGTATGTGTTTAATTAAAATGATGCTTAATGTGTGGTTCACCATCATAGCTTTCATATCATTTCTCATAGTCTCCAACCAATTGTTTTTGTCTATATCCACTATGATTCTTCAAATGTAGTAGGTTCAACTTCAATTTAAAAGTAATACGTATTGTATAAGTATTGAACAAAATATTTATACCTTCTTGAACACCTACGTTCTCTTATAGATATTCTAACATGAGATATTCTACAATTATGATTCAAGAATTGAGATTATAAGTCACTACAAACCAAGGTTTATATTAGATCCTTGGTGTTTTCATTACACTTCACTTCCACTTGAGTATTCCATGAACTGCATTCCATTCCCACTGCATGGTTGACTTTGTTTATGGTGTGGACTAATTATTTAGCGTTTAATTTAATCAAAACATAGGGATCATAATGCCCTTGATCATGATGAAAGAATAATATTAAAGCAAATTGACCACTTAAATGAAAAAATCCCTTGCACTTTCTCCTATAAAAAAACAAATGAATATCCCTTATGATATTATAGACCTAATCATTAAATATCCTTATGTGTTATTTACGTTTAATATATTCTTTCGGTATGATTTTGTTTCTTTATAAATTCCATTTCTCTTATAAATAGTTTGGTGAGGTGATGGGTGTAGTAGGGATTTCTCCCTTGCTACAGGCATGAACAACTCCCTTCTGTCTATAGGACAAAAGGGTAGGGTTCTTGTGAGGATGGAATGAAAAACCTGCAAACAAGGTTAGGGCCAAACTGTAGAAACCATGCAAAGAACTGTTAGAAAATGAAAGGGATGCAAGAAATCAATGGAAACCTGCAACCAAGCATGAGCAATAAACCTGCAAGAAAACCATGTTAGAAAACTACAATATAAGAAGAACAAAACACAAATATACCTTCTCTGGGTGGAAATGGGTCACCATGCCCTAGCTTTGGGAGCACCTCTCAATGGAATGGAATCTTTGTCTCTATGTAGAAATGGAGGAGAGGGAGGGTGAATGGATTGAGAGGAAAATGGTCTCAAGGAACTCATAGGGGCAGCATAACGATAGGGAGAGGAGTCTTTTGAGAGTGACCCACACCCCTCTATTTATAGCTTTTTTAAAGTTTTAAGCCCCTGGTTAGGGCATTAGCCCCTTTCGCCCAATTATTAGCTCCTTTGGGGGTTTTAAGCTCCTTTGAGGAGATTTAGCCCCTATTTGGAGGTTTTAGCCCCTATGAGTGCTATTTTGGCTCATTTTAGGGGTTTTTAAGCCCTTTTTCATATTTTTGAGCCTTTTTTAGGGTGTGGGGGTTAAATGAGGGTCGTATGTAGATGTCTTTGGGAGTTGTAGGTCATGTAGAGCTTACTGAGGGATTTTTTGGGTTAACATATTTCCCCTTGATGTGTGAGGGCAGGAGCTCATCATAAGGCCGACGAACATCATAGGATTTTTTGGGGAGAGGTGGTGCTTCTTGGGCTAGGGCATGGTGGATTTTGGTTTTTGTATTAATATGGTTCCCATCAATGGGTGAGATACAAATAATGGGTGACATGTATATGGATGAGTTGGGAATCCACATGCTCTTAACGATGTCAAAATAATAATGTGATTTATGCTCTATAATGCAAGAGTCGATCATGTACAACTGACAATACATAGTGGTTTCCTCAAGAAGAGGATGAATACAATACTGATCTGAAGAACTACTACATTGGCCCCATGGCATTCTTATGGAATGCTATATCTTCATGACTGATGGCCTGCTAAACGGTACATAGCTATAGGGACTTACTGATGGAGAGCCAGAGTCTTTGTGGTACAAATACGCTGCATCAATCATAAATCTATATAGAAGAACTACTGGGGCTTCCGAACACTATCTCCAATGCAACCCAGAAATCACAGCGGACATGGACCTATTGGGGTCCCTCAATAGACTCATCAATGTGCTAGAGTCAAGTGACATCTATGGTCTTCGACCAAATACTACACAGACCAATACTGTGTACGAATCTCAATGGTGCGATTATGTAGCTGGAGTCGAGCATGTGAGAAACAACCATCCTGAGAGGCACTAAGGACTCCTCTCAAGTGGTCCAAGGAACTCATCAATGAGGTGAATGAAACTAGGATATATGGACCTAGGGACCTCTAGGTCTATCCTCTGGAATACATGTGTTGTCATCGACAGAGGGAGACCTGCAACTGGACAAGGCAATGGTTTTTCCTTGATGAAAATCACGAGGGAAATAACCAAAAGATGTGAGGCAATCTAAGGACTGACCCACTGAATGGGAGTGGGGGGGGAGGGGGAGGAGTTGAACAGGGGCAGGGAATCATGAGGGGATCGAACTTCCTTTGTTTAGAGTATGACGGCAGGACACACCAAGCAACAAATGAAACTGACTCATGGGAAAGGGATCATAGCTGTAATACTAGGAATGTAACTGCAGATGGGAAATTCTTGGGGGAGGTAGACACCTTTGGTATTAATGGGATCCAAGGAAGACACATCGCAGAGTAATCTAAACAAAGGAAACCCAAAGTGGGAATGCTGCTGAACTGTTATATGTGGGTTGGTGTCTAGAGACACCATTGTGGTATGATCTCGTGGATTTTTGGCAAGCCCAAGAAAGTAAATGCTCAATGGTGCTTTCAATTTTAGAGAGTCTGAAAGCATGAAGAAGACTCTAGTGGGGGCTCTTTTTAGTTGGTAGTATCTTGTGCCCATAAAGGGATAAAATTATACATAGGAGAGCTCTCCCATCCTTTAGGGGATGGGAGACTTCTTTACTATTGGTAGTCCAATCAAGATAAAAAAGGTTAAACCTGTACTGACTGGATGGTCATTCAAATACTTTTACGAGCATGAATGAAACCAAGTTTGTTCAATGATATTTTCTTGGTGGGAAGGCTGGAAAAGAGCTTAATGACAACCCATGGTGATATTTTTTGTAAAGTTTGGCCCCTTGGCCCAAGAAAGCATAAAAGGATGCAGAGGGGAACAGTCTTGGCTTGAATGTGCCAAGGTGGTCCTTTTCATTTGATGGTCTACATAGTCCGCAAAAGGAGATAAATGAGACGATGTAGACGCCCTTTCCTATACTTTAACGAGGAGGAAAGGAAGTAGTTGCGCTCAACAATATTTTAATTATTTTAGGAGTTAGAAAAGAGATTAAAAGAAACTCCATTATGGTCAACCAATTGAGGAAACACTGATGGTGCCCCTATGTCGGGACAATGGACAGTGGTCCAAAGGTCGTCTGTGTAGTATGGATGGAGCAAGTGGCTCTTGAACATACATGAGATAGATCACAACATATGAACGCGAATCGATGCAGAAGAGGCATGTAAAATGAGGTGGCTCTCAGAAAGAGGTTAGCAGAGCTGTGTGTGAGTTGTGGTGGACAGAATTGACTATATGTGATGTAAGTGCAAGTCAGGAGGTAGTTATATGCCAAATGAATGCGAAAAAAATGATCCATCCTCCAGACGATGGTCCGGAAACCCACGTAAGGTGCGATGGGTGGATTAGACAGCTATTTGTTGAAATAAAATGACGTTCCTTTCGAGCAGTAGCCTAGGAATCCACATGAGTGGCGGTAGGAAATTGTGATGCAAGTACAGGTCCAAAGACACTTACATCACAAGGTGGCTCATAAATTGAGGTAACTTCCAGGGAGTGGTCTACAAAATTACTTGTACAACATGATACGATGATCTCATACAATTATAGAGGATGAAATTTTGAAATTAGTGGTGCAAACGGTGTCCCAAACGGACTCCGTATGGTCCTGTTATGCGAAATGGAGGAAAATAGGTTAAATGGGGCCTATAAATGAGTGGGGGCCACTTTATGAGGTGTCATTGTCACTATTCACTGTAGAGTTGGAGAGGTGGGCCCTAAATTTCTTTTTCTGATTCTTCCCATTTCAACCGATGGTTTCAAAATCCATGACTTGCAGGTAAGATTTCTTGCAAAATATATCCTTTTCAGTGGTTTACATTTTGAATTTGCTCACTTGGGGGTCCTCTATGAGGCTATTAGGGTCTCTACAAGATAGATCATGCCTTTTGTGGGTGAAAGAGTGACTGGGTCGCACCTGTGAGGATTTTTTTAAGAGACCTTGGTCCATGTGTGACTTTGTTTGCTGAAAGTTTTGGCTGACAGCTGAATTTTTCTTGTACAGGATGCCTGAGGAAAAGTGGCGTGAGAGAGACTACAAAGGCCTCTAGGAGGAGGAATTACGAGATGGGAATGTATGTGATGCACTGGCCCGTTGTGGGTTAATAAAGTTCATGCGGATACCCCTAATGAATAGCTTGCGTCTGTTGTTGCAGACTTTGGTGAGCTTTTTGGATATTGGAGAGGAGACCTTCCTGATCCAGGGACAACATGTTGAGATTACGTTGTTGGATGTATACTTTTTGACTGGACTCCCTATGTTTGGAGTTGTTGGTGACTTTGCACCAGTACTGTCTCGTGGGGAGACACTTGAGGAGCTATGTGAGAGGCACTGTTATGCGACTGCGTACGTGTGTGGCTTGTACATTTTGAAGTGTGACATTGAGGATGTGATGACACATGACATTGCGACCATGCTGTTGTGTATCTTGGGCTCCACAAGTAGTCACAAGGTATTTGGAGGGAAGCTATAGATAGTAGAGCTTACCATGCAAGGAACTTACTATGGATGGGGCCAGATGTATCTTCTGGTTGTTCGGCATCGGTTGAGTAATGAAAAGGGATTTGGGGGAGACTTTTGTTTTTGGTCCTTCTTATGTGCTTTCTTTTTTGAGAAAGTACCTGCTCTACGTCTTCATCGGGCAGTGCAGGATGGTGGTCCGTGGGAGCCGTGGATGCATAGGTGGTGCCATATGATGGTACGAGACGGTGGCGGTAGAGTGGGAAGCTTCTTCACTGAGGATTTGCTTGAGCAGTGGCAGCAGCTCCCAGTGGTTATTGAGGAGTACCCTTATGTGGCTATGGACTATTGTGGGGACCTTGAGATGCCCCGAGCTCTCGGCCAGGCATGGGGACCAGCTAGTATGCATGTGTGATGTTTTTGTATTCATATTTATACATAGTGTAGTTGAGCTGCTTGATGATTATATGTATAGACTGATGGTGTCTTTATTTGTGTATGCAGATATTGGTCCTTGCCCATCGCTTGGGTATCAGAGGTGAGTGGTCGCTATTGCAGAGGCAGTGGTCCTTGCGGGGAACCCTCATAGGCAACAACAGGAGGAAAATAATATTTTTCTACACTTGGAGATGCTAGCTGAGGGGATCTTCGATGATGACTGACAGCATTTAGACAATGAGCTGATCGTCGCCATTCATAGTGTGCCTCCGGAGTGGACGTCTATGATGAGGAGGATGGCCATGAGGGTATCTTCCTGTAGAGGATGATGAGTCTTTTGAGGAAGAAGATGATGATGATACTAATTCAGATTATGAGGATGAGTCTGAGTCAAACTAGTAGCTAGTGGGGTTTCCCCTAGTGCATTGGTGCACTTAGGATTTTTTGCATCGCTATGTATATTCAGATGAGAAAGCATATGTGGCTTCTCATTTTGTACTGGACATATTTTGGACATGCAATTTATCTATCTATATATATTTTTGATGCACATGGATGCGCTTTTTATGGTTTTATATGTGAGTCCTTTTATGATGATGTGAAATGAAATGCCTATGTGATGTATTTTTACATGTGTATGCATGTTTATGTATGATTATGCATGATGTTGTGTTTGTATGTTTCCTATATGCGATTAGGAATGTGCCAATTTAGAATGTCATTAGCCATTTGATCTGCTACACTATTGAGGTTTCCGGGATCATGTGTGAATGTGATGGATTCGAATGTTCTAACCATCTGTTTAGTGTGTAGGATTTTTCTAAAGAGGCAGGGATCACATACCTGGTAGTAGTTTTTCAACTAGGAGACAAGCAGCTAGGAGTCTAAGAAGACATAGAGATGGAAAATGCCCAACTGGAGAGCGGCGACCAAGAGGCCATTGACACCATCATATTTAGCCTGGTTTTTGGTTGCACTGCCACACATATTTCGTCAATATGGATCAACTCATGCGATGGGGAGTAGATGACCCATGCAGATGAGGTGAGGTTTGGATACCATCTACTTGCTTCATCAGCAAATCCCAGGTACCAATTTGGGGTAGGATCCATCTGGAGCAATGAAGAAAACAATACATAAGACTCACTTTAAAAAATTTGTAAAACAAAAAGGGACAAGACTATATTACAAGATGAACTACACATCACTAAAGAGGTGATGTTAAAGGGAATGTGGTTTGGAATTTGAGGGGATCAATGGTCAATCCTTTGTGTGACATGATGAACCCTAGGAGATGGCCCGTTGGGACACAGAAAACACACTTGAAAGGGTTCAATAAGATTTTGTACTTGTGACATCGCAGGAAGGCTTGCTGCAAGTCGTCCATGTGTTGTACTTGCTCTTATGACTGTGCAATGAGGTTGTTAAGATAGACCAACAATATGTGGATGAGGTCATGGAAACAGTGTGTCATGGCACACTGGAAGGTGGCTCTAGCAGTCTTCATACCAAAGGGAATTACTCGATAGGATAATTTTCCCCATGGGGTTTTGAATGCATTCTTGTAAGGATCTTCTTTCTAGATCTGGATTTGGTTATATCCAGAAAATCCGTCCATGAAGGAAAAGACCTCATGTCCGGCACATGCATTGATGATCTGATTGATGAAAGGTGTTGGGAAGTTGTCTTTAGGACATGCCCAATTTAGATCACAGAATTATATGCAAACATGGATGGTACCCTATTTTTTATTCATGGGAACAGGATTTGAAACCCAAGTGGTGTATGCAATCGGGTAAATGAAGCCGACTGTGCGCAGCTTCTCAATTTCAGCTTTGATCATGGTAGCTTTGGAGGGATAGATGGGTTGTTGATTTTGGTGCATGGGGGCCACATTGGTTCATGTGTTGATGTGGTGTTCCACAATGGATGGATCAAACCTAGGAATTTCAGTGTAGGACCGAGAAAAGATGTCGCGGAATTCTTAGAAGAGGGCTTTGTAGGCAGCAACTTCTTCCAGGGAGCAAGATTCCCCCAGCATGATTTCTTCAACAAACTTAGGATTGGTTGAGATGTTGATTTTGATGGTTGGAAAGATGTTCACCGTGTTCCCCTCTTCAAAGGAATTTGGTGTAGGAATGGGATTTTTGAACCAATCAATTTTCCCATGAATGAAATATTTGGTTTCCATGGAAAACTGGTCAGATTGCGACACAAGCTCTTCGGGGAGGCAGAAAGAGTGATGGTGCATGTCATCCCATGGGTATGTCAGGGTGGTTAAGGCTTCAACTATCTCCTCATTGTTGCGGAAGCAACGAAGAGACAGGTCTGATGGACCATCGGTGATGGTGGAGACAAGAGGGTCTATAGAACTGAACATCATGTAAATGGACATGGTATATGAAGAAGGAGGTGGGGAATGGAATTCTTTGATTAGAGTGACCTCAGAGTCAAGGGAATGTTTTTGAAGGTTGGCTAGGGCCATTCAAAACTCGAACAAGTCCTGGTAGTGGTGAGAATAGTGTCCATAATATCTCCAGAGGGCACAAGCATGGTTTGTTCTCAATGACTTGTTTCTCACTATTGGCCCATGTTGGTAATAAATCCCGATTCAATACATCTATTCATGGCTAAGCATTCATTTATACATTCATGTGACGGTTTATTTCACCTTCCGTCCAGCCTTTTCAGCTTCCAACTATTCCTATTTATTTATTTACAATATTATAATCCCTAACGGATTATATTCTAACAATCCCCCTCTTAATCCGAAGGGGTGTTTGTAAGTCCGAGCATGTTTCTGAACCTTTCAAACTTTTCTCATCCAAGCGCTTTAGTGAAGATGTTTGCAACTTGATCATTTGTGGAACAATGTCGAAGATGGACTGTCTTGGCCTCTACGTGATGTCGAATCAAATGATACTTTGTGTTGATGTGTTTGGTTGAAGTATTGTCGACCAACAATGGAGTGGAGTTCTCTTGTTTTTCTTGCAAATCTTCAAGTATCTTCCTGTGCCATACTATTTCTTTCGTTGCTTCAGCTGCAGCCACATATTCTGCTTCTGTTGTCTAATCTGCTGGAACTGACTATTTGCGAGATCTCCATGAAATAGTTGCTGATCCAAGACTCATAA